>SJYQ01011871.1:0-21930 GCA_006410935.1 Redunca redunca
CTGGGAGGGATTGGGGGCAGGAGGAGAAGGGGATGACAGAGGATGAGACGGCTGGATGGCATCACTGACTCAATGGACAAGAGTTTGGGTGAACTCCGGGAGTTGGTGATGGACATGGAGGCCTGGTGTGCTGCGATTCATGGGGTCGAGAAGAGTGGGACATGACTGAGAGACTGAACTGAACTGAACTGAACTGAATCGGGGTTACAAAGAGTCGGACATGAGTGAGCTACTGAACTGAACTGAACTGAAGCGATTTAGCATGCACACATGTTTAGCGTGTATGCTTCTAAGGAAATTGCTGTTTCAGCCTGGACCAAATGATTTTTCCTTTGATGCACCGAAAATAGCAGATTTATACCCATTTTCAGTACATATTCTGCATTTGTCATGTATAGTTTCTAACTCCTTAATCATTCCTTTGATTAACTAAATGTAATTTTAACAATTAGGCTGGAAATATATTAATAATTACCTTGAAAGAGTAGTAAATATATAAACTTGTATAATTCAATAAGAAAAAGTCTCTCAAGTAACCCATTTAAAAAGTGTCCGTTGATGGATGCATGAATATATACACACACACGCAACTATACACACACACACACACACACACACACACGCACATAATGAAATATTATTCAGCCACGAAAAATGAGGGAATCTTAACTATTTGCAACAACATGGATGGATTGTGAAGGCTTTATGCTAAATGAAATAAGTCAGATGGAGAAAGACATGTACTATATGATACCATTTATATGTGGAAGCTAAAAAAAAACTTATAGAAAAAGAGATGCGATTTGTGGTTATCAGAGGTAATGGGTGGGGCTGGAAGGATTGAAAGAAGGTGGTCAAAAGGTACTAGCTTCCAGTTATAAGATAAATGCAAACTAGAGATATCGTGTAGAACATGAGGTCTATAACTGACTCTGCTCTATGATAAATAGGAAAGCTTTAAGAGAGTAAATCCTAAGAGTTCTCACTACAAGAAGAAAGTGTTTCTCTGTTCTTTCTGCTTTCTTTTCGTTTTATTGTTCTATATGAGAAAACAGCTGCTAGCTGTACCTACATGGTAATTGTTTTACAATGTACGAATCAAACTATCATGCTGTATGCCTTAAATTTAAACAGTGATATATGTTGATCATTTCTTAATAAAACTGGGGAAAAACAGAGGGGAGATCTGGGATTGATATACAGATGAAAGTAAAGACACTGAAACAAAATCACCTGTTTTCCTATTAATGTATATAAACTTCAGCTTGAAAACAATGTAGAATTGGTGTGGTCCTCAGAGACCAAACATAATCAGTATATTTATAACAACAGTGATAATACATTATAGACATTAAACATTTACATCAACAAATTTCCTTTCCAGAATATCCTGGAATTCTAAAACTACAAATTAGAATCAGCATAACCTAATACCAATTTTCATTAACTATATGCATTAGTTATTGGTCACTTTTTCATGTTCCCCCATTTGTTTCACAAATTTTGCAGTTCAAAAGAAAGGTCAAAATTTAACTTTTTAGTTATATGATTTAATACCATGCCATGCTCTTTTCTAACTATATTTTGAAATAATTTTAGATTTAATTGCATAAACAACTCAAAAAATTCCCTTTGTCCTTTACCCAACTTCCCCTATTGTAGCATTTTACATAACCATCGCAATAATCAAACATCGTAATAACCTTGATACAGCACTGATTACTACTGTGCAGACCTTATTCAAGTTTCAGCAGTTTTCCCACTAATGTCCAGGAACCAATCCAGGATCCTGTTTTCCTTACCACCTGCTATTTTTGTTTTAAAGAATGATTCAACTGATTTTTATAAAGCCGATATATATCCATTACAATAAATTCAAGTAATATAGAAAATTACAAAACACAATGTAAAAATTATACAAAAACTGTCCCATGAATAGCAGCTATTTATTTTATTTTTCTACTTTTCAGCTGCACTGGGTCTTTGTTATTCAGTTCGTTATTCAGTCGCTCAGTCGTGTCCAACTCTTTGCAACCCCATGGACTACAGCATGCCAGGCTTCCCTGCCCATCACCAACTCCCAGAGCCTACTCAAACTCATGTCCATTGAGTCAGTGATGTCATCCAACCATATCATCCTCTGTCATCCCCTTCTCCTCCCACCTTCAAACTTTCCCAGCATCAAGGTCTTTTCTAGAGAGTCATTTCTTCGCATCAGATGGCCAAAGTATTGGAGTTTCAGCTTCAGCATCAGTCCTTCCAATGAGTATTCAGGACTGATTTCCTTTAGGATTGACTGGTTGGATTTCCTTGCAGTCCAAGGAATGCTCAAGGGTGTAGTCTAACACCACTGTTCAAAAGCATCAATTCTTTGGCGCTCAGCTTTCTTTTTGGTCCAACTCTCACATCCATACATGACTGCAGGAAAAATCAGAGCTTTGACTAGATGGACCTTTGTTGGCAAAGTACTGTTTCTGCTTTTTAATATGCTGTCTAGTTTGATCGTAGCTGTTCTTCCAAGGAGCAAGCGTCTTTTAATTTCATGGCTGCAGTCACAATCTACAGTGATTTTGGAGCCCCCCAAAATAAAGTCTGTCACTGTTTCCATTGTTTCCCTATCTATTTGACATGAAGGGATGGGCCAAATGCCATGATCTTAGTTTACTGCATGAGGGCTTTTCTCTAGTTGCGGAGAGTGGGGGCTACTCTCTAGCTGTGGCGTACATGCTTCAAGGCCCTACCTTTTCATTCTCTGTTATATAGTCCTATTTTACTTTTTAAAATAGAACTACATGCATTTAATCTATGTATTTTATTTTCTTTATCCCCATTCCTAGATTGTAAGCTCCAAAAGGGCAGAGATGTTGCCAACCTTAAATACTGCTAAAATCTAGCATTTATAGCAATCTTGACATGTACAGGGTATTCAGTAATTATGTGTTGAACAAATGAACAAAAGTCCTACTTTAGGGTAGGCTTATTCTTTGTTTTTAATTGGAACATAACTGCTTTACAGTGTGTGTTGGTTTCTGCCATACAAAAACACAAATTAGCCATAGTATATATACATATACACACGCTGCTGCTAAGTCGCTTCAGTCGTGTCCGACTCTGTGTGACCCCATAGACGGCAGTCCACCAGGCTCCCCCATCTCTGGGATTCTCCAGGCGAGAACACTGGAGTGGGTTGCCATTTCCTTCTCCAATGCATGAAAGTGAAAAGTGAAAGTGAAGTCGCTCAGTCGTGTCTGACTCTTAGCGACCCCATGGACTGCAGCCTACCTGTGTGTGTATATATACATATATATATATTAATATATCCCCTCCCTCTTGAGACTCCCACTCCACTCCTGTAGGTCATCACAGGGCACTGGACTGGGCTCCCTGTGTTATGTAGCAGCTTCCCACTATTTATCTATTTTACACGTGATAGGATACATGCAGCCTCCTCCATCCATGGGATTTTCCAGGCAACAGTACTGGAGTGGGGTGCCATTGCCTTCTCCAGATAGGGTATATATGTCAAAGGTATTCTCTCCATTCATCCCATCCTCTCCTTCCCCTGCTGTGTCCATATGTCCATTTTCTATATCTGTATCTCTATTACTGCCTCACAAATAGGCTCCTCAGTACCATTTTTCTAGATTCCATATATATCCATTAATATATATTTGTTTTTCCCTTTCTGACTGACTCCACTCTGTGTAACAGGCTGTAGGTTCATCCACCTCAGTTCAAATGATTCACATTCATTTCTTTTTATGGCTGAGAAATATTTCATTGTATATATGTACAGGTAAGGTTTATTCTAAATTTTGTTGTGTATAGTATAGCTTTCCTCTCTGTAATATTTTTCATTTACATGTACATCTTATTATTTCTTTGCAAGTACAGAGAATTATTTGTCTGAACTCTTCCTTTGTTTACTTGAAAATTTTCTCTAGTTCTTATTTTTATTTCTTTGTCTTACTTTTCTTATTTATATTTCTTTGTCTTACTTTCCTTTCTTCTTTATTTTCCATCTCATTTCAAAGCAGATCTATGGCGAGGGTCCCTTCTGATCACTATTCATCTCATATATCAGCTGAAAGATAGTCTGTGGAGGAAGGAAAGTACTAGAAGATGTTAGTAAGCTCAGAGTACTGCCTCAGAGCCCCTCACCAAATCCATTGCTTTTCTTAACCTGTGACTATGTATCTTCACTTAGCCTTTGGCATGTAAGAAGTTGGTATTTGGAAAATGCTGTTTTCTCCACTCTCTTCATTTTGATTCACCTTTGATCATCTCTATGGCTCAGATGGTAAAGAATCTGCCTGCAATGTGGCAGACCTAGGTTCGATCTCTGGGTTGGGAAGATCCCCTGGAGGAGAACAGGGCAACCCACTCCTGTATTCTTGCCTGGAGAACGCCCATGGACAGAGGAGTCTGCCAGGCTACAATCCGTGGGGTTGCAAAAAGTCGGACATCACTGAATGACTAAGCACACACATACACACAACTAGGAGAATAGACAATAGATAAAGATTCTGTGTGAGCCTGGTTTGCCCTTGATTTCAAGCTGCCATGATCTATGGTATCAAACTGGGTCTCTATGGGAACATTTCTGCCATGGCTCGCTGTGCCCCCAAATCTCGTATCACTTGAAGAATCCTTGGATGGGCATTTCACTGTAGTCTCACTTGCTCCTGATGAAATATCCATCTTGCCCAACCTCTGAGAATATGTTGTTAGTTCTCTGTTCTTCCCCATTTTTGGTCTAGATTTCACAGCACTTAGCACGTTTGCTACATAGTTTGTGGTTTAAAACTGCAGTTATATCCTTATTTTACTGGCAACTAAAATATTGTCTCTATCTTTTATTCTTTTTGAGATTTGGAAGGAAAAAAAGGGGGAGAATAAATATCTACACACCATGATTTTTAACCAAAACTCACTTTGTGCTTTTCCGATTGCATTCATCAAATCTGTGTCAAGAATGCAGAAGAGGCCCTAAGTATCATTCACCCACCAGTTTTGACTTAGACCCAAGTTCTCATAAAGCTTATATACATTTTAATTGCATCCATCACTTTTCTTCTCCATTTCCTTTGCTCTGCTTTTCTCTACCTCAAAATCTCTACAGCTTCTTTTTTTTGTCTGTTTCTTACCTCCCAGTGTAACCTCAATATTCTCTTTTCCTCCTCTGACAGTGATTTCTTTGTGGCAAGAGTTTCCCTGGCCCTTCATCTCTCTAACCTCTCTAAGTTAAGCCCCAGAGTCACCTGGCCCCAAACAAGTAGTGAGTTCACCATCATCACCACCTCTACCATGACAAGCACACTAATTGGTGCCTTTGCTTCAGTTCAGTTCAGTTCAGTCGCTCAGTCGTGTCCCACTCTGTGACCCCATGAATTGCAGCACGCCAGGCCTCCCTGTCCATCACCAACTCCCGGAGTTCACTCAGACTCACGTCCATTGAGTCGGTAATGCCATCCAGCCATCTCATCCTCGGTCGTCCCCTGCTCCTCCTGCCCTCAACCCTTCCCAGCATCAGAGTCTTTTCCAATGAGTCAACTCTTCACATGAGGTGGCCAAAGTACTGGAGTTTCAGCTTTAGCATCATTCCTTCCAAAGAAATCCCAGGGCTGATCTTCAGAATGGACTGGTTGGATCTCCTTGCAGTCCAAGGGACTCTCAAGAGTCTTTTCCAATACCACAGTTCAAAAGCATCAATTCTTTGGTGCTCAGCTTTCTTCACAGTCCACTCTCACATCCATACATGACCACAGGAAAAACCATAGCCTTGACTAGATGGAACTTAGTCAGCAAAGTAATGTCTCTGCTTTTGAATATGCTATCTAGGTTGGTCATAACTTTTCTTCCAAGGAGTAAGCATCTTTTAATTTCATGGCTGCAGTCACCATCAGCAGTGATTTTGGAGCCCCCCAAAATAAAGTCTGACACTGTTTCCCCATCTATTTCCCATGAAGTGATGGGACCAGATGCCATGATCTTCGTTTTTTTTTGAATGTTGAGCTTTAAGCCAACTTTTTCTCTCTCTTCCTTCACTTTCATCAAGAGGCTTTTTAGTTCCTCTTTACTTTCTGCCATAAGGGTGGTGTCATCTGCATAGCTGAGATTATTGATATTTCTCCTGGCAATCTTGATTCCAGCCTGTGCTTCTTCCAGCCCAACGTTTCTCATGATGCCAGTACTGCTGCTAAAGTTTGTGTATCCATTATCCCAGGCAATCCTTCCAATAACCCAACAAATTTAATATAGTTACTTGAAACTTAAATATAGAAATGTGAACAACAATTTTTTTCTCAAATCTAGCTCCCGAATTATGCTCAAAGAGACCACTTGTGTTTGGTTCAAGAAAATACTTTGAAAGTTATTCCTGGGGTGGTTGACCTCTTACAATGACAGAAAAGGGGATGCGGACAGAAGTTTAAAAGGAGAAATTGTTGTGTTACTATCAGAAGGAGAAGGAGAAAGAAATGAAGGGGGGGCTTCCCTGGTGTTCCAGTGGCTAAGGCTCTCTGTTCCCAATGCAGGGGGCCCGGGTTCAATTCCTCATTAGGGAAGTAGGTCCCACATGCCACAACTAAGAGTTCAATGCCACAACTGAATATGTCACAGACCACAATGAATACCGAAGATCCCACGTGCCACAGCTGAAACCAGGCACAGCCAAATAAATAAATAACAATAAATTATTTTTTTAATAGGCACTGCTCTTCAAAAAACAGAAAGGATAAAAAGAAAAGAAATGAAAGAAAAGGAGAGAGGGCCCGGATGTTAGAGATTAGCCTGAGAAACAGCTGAGATACTCTTGGGACTCTCCCATCTGAAGAATGGGCCCTGCCTCTCTGTACAAGTTGTCTGTGGTCCTCTAGGTCTCTCCTCATTCCCCCATCTGCTATGTACACAATTCCTAGGACAGGGTGGGTGTTCTGCAGTTCTTATGAAAAGTCCTGGGTATCCTACCTTGGGCAATGCCTCAAGAGTCAAATCTGCACCTATGGGATCAGGGACTTGAGATGCAGAAAAGGCATGAGGATGGAACCTTCAGGAGCTGGAAAATCTTTGAATGAGAGCATCTGAACATTTGCTAGGCACAGGATCATGGTGGTGGTGGTGGAGGGAGAGGGATGTATTAAGCCAATTTTTTTAAAAAATCATTTTTATTAATTAACAATAGAAAATTTACTAGCCCACATAAAATTATTAACAGTTCCTATTCTCCATGGAAAATTTTAGGTGATAAAATTAATAAAACATTCAAACTTTACTACTCAAATCATATCAATCATTACATACCCGAAGAAAATTGTGATAAGCCAGTTTTTAAGAGAGAAAGGCCACAGGGTCTACTGTTATCTGGGCTGCATGTAGGTAAGGAAAATGCGCAGAGAAAGTAAACTAGCTTAAGGACACTTAAACAATGGAGGGCCTTCTTGCTCTTTGACAAACAAGCCCAGTTCCTTTCTGCTCAGAATATTTCTGGGGGAATTTTTTCCCCCCAAGATCTGTGCATTGCCAGCTCCTTCTTATCCTTCAGAATTTTACTCAAATCATCTCCTTAGAGCTACTTCTGTCCACATCCTCTCAGAAACAGTCTTCACAATATACCCACCACTTTCGATCTTTGTCTCCTCATCATGCTTTATCTTTATGAAGAATAGAAGGTATTACTACTAGATACAGTATTAACTATTCTATTTTTAGTTGGTTACCGCTAATAGGATGTAAGTTTCAGGAGGCCAGAGATTTTTGTCTCTTATTCACCACTGTATCCATGTTCCTTGGTACTGAGTTTAGCACTTGCTGCTGCTTCTGCTGCTAAGTTGCTTCAGTCGTGTCCAACTCTGTGTGACCCCATGGACTGCAGCCCACCAGGCTCCTCTGTCCATGGGATTTTCCAGGCAAGATTACTGGAGTGGGGTGCCATTGCCTTCTCCGGAGTTTAGCACTTAGATAGTGCTCAATAAAGATTTGATAATATACCCAATAAGTACATACTCATTGGGTGACTTCTGTATGGAGGGATGGTCTCTTGACTATAGTTTTCAACTGACCAAATGCAATGCAGTCCACCAGTTTTCAAGCTAACCGTGCAGACCACCTCTTTTCTTTAGAACTGAGCCAAATTGCACATTATACATACCTGTCCTCATGAATAACCGCAGCACTTACTGACTTTGAAGAGAACTTCAAGGAGCTCTGGAAAAGAGCCACCACTTCTTCACTCAGGTACCGGTTTTCTCAGAAATGGCCTTTTCCCAGAATGAGTGTTCAGAGCTACCGGGCTGCCATCTCATGGTTCACCCGTCAGGGGTAAGGAGGCTGAAACTCTGGAGTAGTTAGGAAGAGGGTCTCTAAAACCAGACTGGATAGAATCTTAACTCTATGAGCTAGGTAATAATAGTACCTTCCCCACAGGGCAGTTGTGAGAAAAAGTTGTCAAGAGCAGTAGGCAAGGGCAGAGGATCCGTGTAGAACATTTGGTGAGCAGATCAACTAAATTTAAGTCAGCAAGTACTTCCTGGAAGAGGGAATTCCTGGCCAAGAGTGTTTGTTTTGTTTCTGGCGAGAATTTTAAAGGACAATGAAAGCATGAATTGAAGGAGCAGATGCTAAGTTTGAGGGCCAGTTTAGACTGAGAGTGGAAAGCCACTGTGGACTTCAGGAAGAAGCTGATCTCTGGGTGGACTGATGTGGGCAAAAGATGAGGGGCCAAGCCAGAAGTCACTGGTTCCTGTCCACAATCATCAGCTGGGCAAACTCAGGCCGGTTTAATTCTACCTGAATGAATCCATTTTCTCACTGTTAATTGTGATGCTGGTAATCCAAACCTATGGATTTGTATAAAGTCTAAGTGATTACAAGTAACATTTGTGAAAATACTTATAAACTGTTGTGGACAAAGAATGTCCCATGCCACATCAGTAAACAAAGGATGTTGTGGCCATCAAGTCATCAGCCATTGCAGCTGCCCCAACTGTGCATTCTGAGGGGATCCTGGATGAAAAAACAAAAACAAAAACAAGATACTGGCCTTAGATAGTTAAGGTGCCTGTAAAGGAGTGATTTCAATGAGCCCAGACCCTTGCATCTTCCCATACATAGAAAAGTGCTAAATTCATTAATTTGAGATGCCTATTTTTTTCAACAGTAATTTTCTGATGCTCAGACTACTTGGTTTTTTAAATATTGATTTGTTTCTGTATTTGTTTAGTGGCTGGGTCAAATCTTAGTTGCAACACATAGGGTCTTAGTTGTGGCACTGGGATCTTCTGCTGTGGTGCAAGGGCTCAGCAGTTGCAGTGTGCCAGCTCTCTAGGTACAGAGCATGGGCTTAGTTGCCCCATGGCATGTGGGATCTCAGTTCCTGGACCAGGGACCAAACCTGTGTCCCCTGCATCAGAAGGTGGATTTTTAGCCACTGGACCACCAGGGAAGTCCCCAGGAAACTGGTTTTTGAACAAAAACTCTTATTTTCCGGCTCCCTTATCTCTTCGGAAAATCCCTTAGAGCTATCTGAGAAGCTGTCTCTTGGGCCTAAGTCTTCAGTTGTCCACTGAATAATGCATAATTCTCAGTTCTTAGGCTGTACTTTTTGTTTTCATCAACACTGTAAAGAACTTTCCTGATGCCTATACTGATCTGGTCTAGAAATATGGTAACACAATAAAGAAAAGAGCTCCAGAGCTGAGTTAGAAAGAACTGGATTTAAATCCCTGCCCTGCCACCTGCTAAAGTTATGCCTTTGAGCTGATTATTTATTCTCTTTGAACTTCACTCTCCCATCTGTGAAAGGAGAGTACTCGTCAAAGTTAGACTACATCCAAAGAGCCTAGCGTGTCATGAACCCAGGGGCATGGAAAGCACCTAGCATGTCATCTCCATCATTACCACGGTGGCCAGTGTTAATCTGAGCTCTCAGCACCTGCCAGACACCATTCTAAGAGATATGGTACCTGTACATTTAGGTCGGTATTGTTAACCTGAAGTTCAGAGAGGTCAAGTAATTTGCCCAAAGTCATACAGGTAGGAGTGGTGGAGTCAGGTTTAGAATCCACGCAGTGGAGTCCAGTGCACCAAGGTAGTTATTGACAACTGTTATTGTTCAGTCACCTAGTCACGTCAGACTCTTTGAGACCCCACGGACTGCCAGTCCTCCCTGTTCCTCACTGTCTCCCGGAGTTTGCTCAAGTTCATCTTCATTGCATCAATGATGCCATCCAACCACCTCACTCGCTGACGCCCTCATTTCCATCTGCTGTCAATCTTTCCCAGCATCAGGGACTTTTCCAATGAGTCATCTGTTTGCATCAGATGACCAAAATACTGGAGTTTCAGCTTCAGCATGTCCTTCCAGTGAATATTCAGGGTTGATCTCCCTTAACATTGACTGGTTTAATCTCCTTGCTGTCCAAAGGACGTTCAGGACTCTACTACAGCAACACAGTTTGAAGGCAACAATTTGAACACTTTGTTTTTTTAAATATCTATTTGTTTATGTATTTATTTATTTGGCTGTGACAAGTCTTAGTTGCAACATGTAGGATTGAAGGTGTTCTGCCTTCTTTATGGTTCAGCTCTCATGACCGTATGTGACCACTGGAAAGACCATAGCCTTGTTGGCAGAGTAATGTCTCTGCTTTTCAACACACTGTCTAGGTTTGTTGCAGCTTTCCTGCCAAGAAGCAGTTGTCTTCTGATTTTATGGCTGCAGTCACCATCCACAGTGATTCTGGAGCCCCAAAAGAGGAAATCTGTCACTACTTCCACCTTTTCCCCTTCTATTTGCCTTTGCAGTAATGGGGCCAGATGCCATGATCTTAATTTTTTTTTAATATTTAGTCTTAAGCTGGCTCTTATTGACAATATGTAGTGCAAATTTGCCACTGAAATGGGCCAATTTTTAGAGAGCTCCTTTGTGAAATAACAGAGAAGAACTTTCAGAAGAACTCATGTTTTCCAAGGAATTTGATAATGGACAAGAGAAATCCCTCAGGAAGATCTTTAAATCCTCCTTACTGGCTCTTCCTTTAAAAACAAAGTTGATTCTGCTAGAGAATAAGAAACTGATGCTACTTCCAAGAAGAAAGGAAGTTGAGTTAGCAGTGTTAAACTAAAGCACCTACATCAACATCTGACCTCTCCTCCCATATGTAAAACTCTCGAAGACCACCAGGGAAGTGGACTTCAGAAAGGAGATGTTCCTTGGGTGGAGTGACATGGACAATCCTGATCAGCTTCAGGGTTATTTGGATCAGTAAGAAATGCCTCTAAGCTTATGTCTCTAGGTGATGGAGTAGAATAAAAACCTTGCTTTGCAAAGGCTTCAGTTGAAAGCGTGAGACATTACAGACAAGCAGAGGTGGTCCTTTCACCTCAAGGAGATCTGCTATAGCATTCTCTCATCTGTATGTGAGACTATATATCCGCAGGGCAGAAGACAGTCTCACCCCATGACTTACACTTCATGCAGCTTCCTCTGGAGGAATCATATGCTTGTTTCTAAATTCCTCATGCCTAGCCTCTGGGCCACAGGTCAGACCCCAGTGGGCAGAAAACACCAGACCATCCTTGCAAAAGACTGCTCTAGCATTTGGACAGGGTTAAAAGATTCTAAAGGGTGCTGACTAAAGAAGGTTGACCATCTCTGGTTCTACCAGGATTGAGTCACTAGCTATTGCTACCATAGACCTTTAACATACCCTGAAAGGAGTTTAGGGCGGAAATTAGGAATGAGACACCCGGTGCTCTGCGAAAACTGGCAGAACAGGCCTTCAGGCTGGTAGAACAGCTATTTTCAAGAGACAGTTTTTATGAACCTGGATTCTTGCATCTTCCCATACTTGAGAAAGCACTAAAACCATTAGCTAAGAGGTCTGTTCCTAATGACTGGCAGCAACCTTCTACTGAGGTATACTTTGTTGCGTGTGTACCTACTTTGCCAAAAATCACGTAAATACTGACCTCCCCCTTACCTCTTTGGAACAGTTCCTCAGAGCTACTAAGAGGCTTTCTCCCAGGCTACAGTCCTCAGTAAGACTTTGTACAGAGACATTTAGACTCAGCTCACAGCTTTTACATTGTGCAGTTTTTTTAAGCTGACAATATCATTTCATTCCCAGTTTTCTGAGACATGGATCAAGACCATCCCCATGGAAAAGAAATGCAAAAAAGCAAAATGGCTGCCTGGGGAGGCCTTACAAATAGCTGTGAAAAGAAGAGAGGCAAAAAACAAAGGAGAAAAGGAAAGATATAAGCATCTGAATGCAGAGTTCCAAAGAATAGCAAGAAAAGATAAGAAAGCCTTCAGCGATCAATGCAAAGAAATAGAGGAAAAGAACAGAATGGGAAAGACTAGAGATCTCTTCAAGAAAATTAGAGATACCAAGGGAACATTTCATGCAAAGATGGGCTTGATAAAGGACAGAAATGGTCTGGACCTAACAGAAGCAGATGATATTAAGAAGAGGTGGCAAGAATACACAGAAGAACTATACAAAAAAGATCTTCATGACCCAGATAATCACGATGGTGTGATCACTCGCCTAGAGCCAGACATCCTGGAATGTGAAGTCAAGTGGGCCTTAGAAAGCATCACCACGAACAAAGCTAGTGGAGGTGATGGAATTCCAGTGGAGCTATTTCAAATCCTGAAAGATGATGCTGTGAAAGTGCTGCACTCAATATGCCAGCAAATTTGGACAACTCAGCAGTGGCCACAGGACTGGAAAAGGTCAGTTTCATTCCAATCCCAAAGAAAGACAATGCCAAAGAATGCTCAAACTACCGCACAATTACACTCATCCCACATGGTAGTAAAGTAATGCTCAAAACTCTCCAAGCCAGGCTTCAGCAATAAGTGAACTGTGAACTCCCAGATGTTCAAGCTGGTTTTAGAAAAGGCAGAGGAACCAGAGGTCAAATTGCCAACATCTGCTGGATCATGGAAAAAGCAAGAGAGTTCCAGAAAAACATCTATTTCTGCTTTATGACTATGCCAAAGCCTTTGACTTGTGTGGATCACAATAAACTGTGGAAAATTCTGAAAGAGATGGGAATAGCAGACTACCTGACCTGCCTCTTGAGAAACCTGTATGCAGGTCAGAAAGCAACAGTTAGAACTGGAATGGAACAACAGACTGGTTCCAAATAGGAAAAGGAATACGTCAAGGCTGTATATTGTCACCCTGCTTATTTAACTTCTATGCAGAGTACATCATGGGAAACGCTGGGCTGGAAGAAACACAAGTTGGAATCAAGATTGCTGGGAGAAATATCCATAACCTCAGATATGCAGATGACACCACCCTTATGGCAGAAAGTGAAGAGGAACTAAAAAGCCTCTTGATGAAAGTGAAAGAGGAGAGTGAAAAAGTTGGCTTAAAGCTCAACATTCAGAAAACAAAGATCATGGCATCTGGTCCCATCACTTCATGGGAAATAGATGGGGAAACAGTGGAAACACTGTCAGACTTTATTTTTGGGGGGCTCGAAAATCACTGCAGATGGTGACTGCAGCCATGAAATTAAAAGACGCTTACTTCTTGGAGGAAAGTTATGACCAACCTAGATAGTATATTCAAAAGCAGAGACATTATTTTGCTAACAAAGGTCCATCTAGTCAAGGCTATGGTTTTTCCAGTGGTCATGTATGGATGTGAGAGTTGGACTGTGAAGAAGGCTGAGTGCTGAAGAATTGATGGTTTTGAACTGTGGTGTTGGAGAAGACTCTTGATTCCTTTGGACTGCAAGGAGATCCAACCAGTCCATTCTGGAGATCAGCCCTGGGATTTCTTTAGAAAGAATGATGCTAAAGCTGAAACTCCAGTACTTTGGCCACCTCATGAGAAGAGTTGACTCATTGGAAAAGATTCTGATGCTGGGAGGGATTGGGAGCAGGAGGAGAAGGGGACGACAGAGGATGAGATGGCTGGATGGCATCACTGACTCGATGGACGTGAGTCTGAGTGAACCCCGGGAGTTGGTGATGGACAGGGAGGCCTGGCATGCTGTGATTCATGGGGTTGCAAAGAGTCAGACACGACTGAGCGACTGAACTGAACTGAAGACATTTCTCACTTATGTAAAATATCAGCAGAGGCCTGTAGATCCTTTGCCATGAGTTCCATGCACACCATCTCCAAGGAGCTTCCATAACAACACCCGAGTCTTTGCTAACTTTGAGATCACACAGCACTCTAAACTTTCATTATCTTTTTGAGATCATCTGTCTGTGGGATGGGTCATTAAATTAGTAAAATTTTGGAATGCCACGTGCCCAGAAAACTCCTAGGAAGAATGTGGTCATAAAAATAAAATCACACTATTAAAAAAACAACAAGCAACAACAACAGAGACAAAAACATAAATTAAGATAATAAAACACATCTATTGGGAATGACTGGGGTGAGGCAGAGAGCCCTTTCTACATGCCAAACTGAAATGTTCTATTAAGTCTTAAGAAATCACATATACAGCAGATATAAATTAAATTAACTGTGAGGCCATAAAATAGAGCAGCTGTTCTCCGTCTCCTCTGATGATAGACCAAGAGGAAGAGGCTGGTCAGAGGTAAGGAAGGCTTTCTTCTTGGCGGTGAGCACTGTAAAACATCAAGGGGATAATGAGGAGAGGCAGGAGACCTGGAAAACCATCTTCTCCGATGCACATTTAAAAGACACATATCACAGGAATTTTACATGCAAGTTGGAGTCCTTTGCCCTTGACCAAGATTTCATAACAGCCCTCCATTTCTCTGCACATTCAGCTATTCCACTCTAAATAAAGCCCTTTCCAAATATGACAAGAATACAAGCGCACATCTAAGACAGTTGTGAAAAACAATCAGCAACTGTGAATCCCAAGTGAAAATGATAATCTAGTCCTGTTCTGCAGTAGCTTGGCCTAAGGTTGAGGAACTGCATGATTTGAGGATCTCTGACTCTAGAGGCAGCAAGCCGACAATTAGCAGCTGAGTTAACCAGACACACATGATGCCTGGATCACCCCTGTCTCTACTAGCCATTCTGCCTTTCCCTAAAATGTTGCATTTGTGAGGATAGTCAATCACGTCTGCTTTGCCCATCAACCATGCACCGTCGCCTCTCGCCTCCACTCCCCAGGGCTTTGGAAGCAGGAAGTGGAATGGCAGATGAGAAGAAAGAAAGGATGTGATGTTCCGTATGTGTTTCCGTATGTGTTCTAAAACACGCTGTGGAATACAGAGTATCCAGAATAAACAAAACAATCTTGAAGAACAA
The DNA here is from genome assembly GCA_006410935.1 of Redunca redunca. Taxonomy (NCBI): domain Eukaryota; kingdom Metazoa; phylum Chordata; class Mammalia; order Artiodactyla; family Bovidae; genus Redunca; species Redunca redunca. The sequence goes on from SJYQ01011871.1 coordinate 15,267, forward strand.
GGAATAAATTTGGTGGAATCATACTTCCTGATTTCAAAGTTTTACTGTATCATTACAGTAGCCCATGCTGGCACAAGGGTAGTTATATAGATAATGGAATAGAATTGTCAGATCAGAAATAAATCCTTACATTAAGGTCCATCATATTTTGACAGGTCTATCAATCAGCTTTCCTTCAAGAAACAGAACCAACAGGATATATGTATGTGTAAGTTGAGATTTATTTTAAGAAATTGGTTCATGCAGTGTGGGATATGGCAAGTTTGAAATTTGTAGGGCAGGCCAGTAGGCTGAAACTATAGGCAAGATTTCTATGTTACAGCCTTGAGGCAGAATTCCTTCTTCTCCAGGAAACCTCCAATTTTGCTCTTAAGGCTTTCAGCTGATTAGATAAGGCTGAATAACCCACAATATCAAATATACTGTCTTATCAACTTGAAGTTAACTGACTGTATATGTTAATCACATCTATAAAATATTTTCACGGTAACAGCTACACTAGTGTTTGAACAAGTGACTCAACACCATAACTGAGCCAAGCTGATGCAAAAAATTTAACCATCAAGACAATTATAAGCCTATTCTTTCTCTTGAAGGGTATCAAGACAATTTAATAGGGAAAGAATAGTCTTTTCAACAAATGGTGCTGGAGCAACTGGATTTCCATATGAATTTGGACTTTCCTCATACCACATCCAAAGTATAACTCAAAATCCATTGGAGACCTAAATATAAGACCTAAACTGTAAAATTCTTGGAAGAAAACATAGAAGTAAATTGTGATTTTGGATTAGGGAATGGTTTGTTAGCTACGACACTAAAATCACAAGTGACAAAAGAAAAATAAATTAAACTTCATTAAGATAAAAACTTTGTGTTCTGAAGGATACCATCAAGATGATAAAATGGATAACCCATTGAAAGGAGAAAATATTAGCAAATGTATTGGGCATAAATCAAACAAGGGTCTTAGAATATATAAAGAACAACTCAACAACCCAATTTAAAAATGCGCAAAGCTTTGAATAGATATTTCTCCAAAGAAGATATACAAATGGCCTAGAGCAGGGCCTGTCCATCTAGAAGTTATCTTGGTTTCTATTTCTTTGCCCTTTCAAAATTCCCAAAACTCCTTAATCTCCAAAGGTCAGGAGGAGCAAGGTGAGGGCTCCACATCCGCCTGATGAGTTAATTACTCACTTATCCATTTGTTTGGATCACTCATCCGTTTTCTCAATAGGTACTTCTCAAACACTTACTATGTGCCAGTCACTCTACTGAATGTGGAGATCCTCAGGGTATCTATGTGCAGAATTTTGAAGCACAGGTAGAAAAGACTTGGGGCTTCCCTGGTGGCTCAGTGGTAAGGAGTCCACCTGCCAATGCAGGAGACGTGGGTTCGGTCCCTGGGTGAGGAAGGTACCTGGAGAAGGAAATGGCAACCCACTCCAGTATTCTTGCCTGGGAAATCCCATGGACAGAGGAGCCTGGCAGGCTACAGTCAGTGGGGTCACAAAGAGTTGGACATGACTTAGCAGCTCAACAACAAGAAAGAAAAGACTAAGGCACAGTCCCCGCCCTCCAGGAATTCACAGAGTTGCTTCATGTCTGTTCGTTCAGTCGTGTTGGACTCTTTGCGACCTCTGTCCGTGGAATTTTCTAGGCAATAATACTGGGGTGGGTTGCCATTTCTTCCTCCAGGGGATCTTCTTGAACCAGGGATTGAACACATGCCTCCTACAGCTCCTGCAATTCTTTATTGCAGGAGAATTGCAAGCAAATTCTTTATGGCTGAGTAACAGATTTGCGTATCAGACAAATAAGCATTTCCTGGAGATGGGGTAAATTTGCCACCTCCTGAGAACAATTCCCATAGCTATGTTCTATCCCTGCTGGGTTTTCTGATCTCTGTGAACTGTGGCATTTCCGAAGGTCATTTCCTTGGACTGTTTGCTGTATCTTTTTGCTCCTTTTCCTTCCCTAAACTAGATTCTTCCTGGGCTCTGGATTCTTAAATGGGTTGCAGATGGCTGTATGTATGTTACTGATTTCATTTTAGGAGCACTTGTATTGCTTTATGCCATTTCTGGTCATTTTGATTTTCAACATGAATAAAACAATTCCACCTGCTTCTTGCATAAGTGGGGTGTGGAGGCATTCAAAAGATCCCACAGGTGCTGCACAGAAATTGTTCATTGCTGACACATGGGTTCACAGCTCACTTTCACAAGGCTAGTCCAGAGTCCCTAAAGACATCCAGTTTATCTTGTAGTCACTTAAAGTGTGTCTTCCGTTGATAGAGAACAAATGACCTGGATACTGCTGGAAGACTGTGTTATTGAATATTTTTAGACTTTGAGTCATTTTTAAATCAATTAAATATCAACTTAGGTCTGGAACTGATCTCCTGCCTGTTAATTTGCTCATCTGTGCTTCCTTTTGTTCTTATAGCAAATGCTATGGTGAGTACACTCTGTACCATATTCTGTGTTGGCACAAGAGAAATAGACACGTAAATAAACATGGACAAAACACTATGTCATTGGAAGAAGGAAAAATAGGAAGAGGAGGAGAGGACGTTCTATGGACTTCCTAATAGATCTTCCCCTCCACCTCCAGCATGCCCACACAGCCTGTGGGATCTTAGTTTCCAGATCAAGGACCAGGGATCAAACCCCTGCCCCTTGCAGTGGGAGGGCAGTCTTAACCACTGGACCACCAAGGAAGGCCATGGACGTCCAATAAGTTAATTCAATTAATCTTCATAGCAATTTTATGAAGTATATAAATTTTCATCCCTATTTTACAGATGAAATAGTCAAGATTAAGTTTACTTACCCAAGGTCATCTCATTGGTAAGTACTTCATGGCTCTGGAATCCATGAACTATGTCACTGTATTACATTTCCTCAGCTAAAATATAGTTTTCTGTATTAAAATTTCTAAGAAGCACATAAAATGAACTATAAGAGCCAGTGGGAGACACAGAGAGGAAGATTGAGAGGTGCTTCCTAGAGGAGAAGGTATTTGAACATTTTCTTTATCTAGTTCCTGAGTTCCAGTGTCCCCTTTCTCCCCATAGACTCACATGACAGGCCTCTCTGCCTCACAGAGGCAGTGCATAGGAGGCCACAGAGTGACCGTTAGGACAAAATGCTAGAAATCCATGTGGGCAAGAACTGCCCTGAGAACTTGGATCCTATCTCTGTGTCCTATCCCTTCGGTACACTGTGTGTGGGGGCACCTAAGACCTCCAGGAATAAATACACAAGTTCTGTCTCCACGATCCCTACAAAGAGAACCCATAATCAGTGGACAGGAGCTGTAGAGACATTGATTCAAGTGTGATAAATGGAGTTATTCAGTTCAGTGCCTGCTGGACTCCAGTCTGGATTTGGAGAAGGAGGGTATACAGAGGAGCAGTGCATGGTCCATTTCTGTGGTGACTACTGTGTGTACCATGCAGCGACTACCTTCCCCAGCATTTCCGCACACGTACAGGAAATTTTCAAGCCAGCTTCACATTCAACATCCCTTAAATAAAGGTGACTAAATATCTTACTTGCCTAATTCCAGTCTTAGTTTATGTTTGTTGTGACAGTGTAAGCATCACTATCTCTGTTTTCATTTCATTCTCCAAGAGTCCTAGTTTAGCTGAGAAATTCTTCAGTTACATGACTTACGAGTGTTGGGGAGTATAGTGTCCTAGAATACCTGAGTTAAAATCCTACTTCTGCTGCTTATTATCTCTACAACCTAGACAAATTACCTAAATTTTCCCTTCCCTGGATTCTTAATCTATAAACTGGGATGCTAATAACAATACATACCCCACAGGATTGTTGTGAAAATTAAATGAACCATTACAAGTAAAATTCTTAGAATGGTACCTGGCAGAGTAAGGACTGTGCATTTACTACTATCAGTATCGGCTTGCATTGATCGCTGTATTGATTTGCTGCTGCTGCTAAGTCGCTCCAGTCGTGTCCGACTCTGTGCAACCCCATAGACGGCAGCCCACCAGGCTCCCCCGTCCCTGGGATTCTCCAGGCAAGAACACTGGAGTGGGTTGCCATTTCCTTCTCCAATGCGTGAAAGTGAAAAGTGAAAGTGAAGTCACTCAGTCGTGTCCCACTCTTAGCGACCCCATGGACTGAAGCCCACCAGGCTCCTCCATCCATGGGGTTTTCCAGGTAAGATTACTGGAGTGGGGTGCCATTGCCTTCTCCTATTGATTTGCTGGTTGATTATAATACTTTAGCGCTGCATTATATTCCTTGTCCCTTGTATGAGTTCTGGAGGTAGGAGAGAAATGCATGTTGTTTTCCCCAGTTTACATCTCAGGAAATTGAGATTACGAAGGGGTAAATTATGTACTTAACATTAAACAGCTAACAAATGGCAGGGTGGGATTCAAGACCAGGAATTCCAGTATACACAGTTATTGCCCAATGTTCAAGTATGTGTTGCAAAGGATTCTCTGTTGCCAGGAGAAGTTTTAGTCTAGGTTAGCATTTCTCAACAGACGGATAGTAAAACCTCCAAGATAGGTGTTGCTGTTTCAGGATGTCAACATCATTAACGGTAGATCTGGGATCTGTTTCCATTGTTTTGTTTGTTTTAATTAGTAAGATAACTTTTAATAAGATAACTTGAGCTTTTATTGAAATGGGTCAGTGTCCACATGAATGTCAAGAGGCCCTAGTGGGCAGCTGATGGGCATCAAGGAAGGCTGTTTACAATGTAGCTTTCCTTTGGTGCCCAGATTAACTCACTAGCCACCTTCAAGATAGGTTTGACAGTCAAACACAGTTTATAACGGTATTTATTCTTAGACTCATGTAAGTATAACATAATAGATAGTTGGCCAAATACAGGAAGCATAATGAGCTCTCATGTTAAAAACAAGTTAATGAAAGCATAAATGTAATTACTCATGCTATAACTTTGCCTCATGATGCTGTTTACTGGATTTGTTCATTGTATTCATCTTTGCAAAATTCTCATCCAGAAGTCTGCACTACTTCACATTAATACACAGATACAGGACTCCAAAGGTTAATGTCAGCAAAACCCAGAGAGGCAAGGTGGTTAACAGGATTGGCTGCCATAGCGCAGGGTTAGGCAAAATACAGCCTATGGTTCATGACCTGTTTTTGTAGATAAAGTTTTATTGGAACACACACACATACACAAAAGAAATCTGCAGTACTTTAAAAACCAATTCTGAAAAAAGAAGCTATAGACACCACATCTGATTTAGCTTATCTGGAGGAATACTGTTAATACTGTTATGGCTGAAATGTGTTCCCCCAAATTCTTATGTTGAAGTCTTAACCATGGATACCGAAGAATATGATTGTATTTGGAGAGAGGGTCTTTAAAGAGGTAATTAAGATAAAAAGGTCATTTCAGTTTTGTTTATTCTCTCAGTCATGTCCGAGTCTTTGTGACCCCATGGAATGTAGCCGATCAAGCTCCTGTGTCCATGGGATTTCTCAGGCAAGAATACTGGGGTGGGTTGCCATTTCCTTCTCCAGGGGATCTTCTTGACTTGGGAATTAAACCCACATCTGCACAGGAGGTGGATTCCTTATTGCTAAGCCACCAGGGAAGCCCCAAGATGAGGTCATTAGAGTAAGACCTAATCCAAAATGGCTAGCTATGTCCTTATAAGAAGAGGAAATAAACACAAATCGATACAGGGGGAAACTGTGTGAAGAGCAGGTTAAAGATGACCACTTTAAGCCAAGGAGAGAAGCTTCAGGAGAAATCAGCCCTTGCCCATACCATGATCTCACACTTCCAGCCTCCAAACTGGCAGAATATGGATTTTTGTCATTTAAAACACCCAATCTGTGATACTTTGGTGTGACAGCCACAGCACACATAAAAAAGTGCATAAAATAATGCAATGTTTATTGTGCCAGGCACTTTGACAATGTTTACAACACATTTTCTCACTTAAACCTCACAACAGCTCTCTGAGGGATGTTACTACTGTCTCCTGATCTTTCAGCTGAGAAAACTAAGCACAAGCAAGGTATGTAGTTTGTTCATTATCACACAGCAAGTAAACAACAGCTAGATTTGAACCCAGGTTGTCTAGCTCATAGACCATGCTTGTAATTAGGAGTAAGCCTATTCCTAACAACCGCATGTCATTTGCAAAGAAGAATTTACAAATCCCAGCCTGAAAATCTCTGTCTGGTCTTCCTATTTAAAAACAAAATACAAATTATTAAGAGAAACTAGCTTTTATAATCGGAGAAGGCAATGGCACCCCACTCCAGTACTCTTGCTTGGGAAATCCCATTGATGGAGGAGCCTGGTAGGCTGCAGTTCACGGGGTTGTGAAGAGTCGAACACGACTGAGCGACTTCACTTTCATGCATTGGAGAAGGAAATGGCAACCCACTCCAGCGTTCTTGCCTGGAGAATCCCAGGGACGGGGGAGCCTGGTGGGCTGCTGTCTACGGGGTCACACAGAGTCGGACACGACTGAAGCGACTTAGCAGCAGTAGCAGCAGCTTTTATAATAATAATAGGAAAAATATTTCAAATATGTCATAAAATTTTTGATGACTTAAAGTTAGATTTCAATTTAATATGCTTTTGTGACTCAAATCATGTTTTCTTATATAATCAAACTTCAACTAAAAGA
>SJYQ01011871.1:21942-55851 GCA_006410935.1 Redunca redunca
TGAGAAAGTAAGAATAAATGAGTTTTTAAAAGTTTTATATATTATACATATATATATAAACATACATATAATATTAAACAGTGACTAAAAATAACATTATAGAAATTTGGACATTATATTTCTGCCAAATAAAAAATGACATGCATTACATCTTTATCACATCCAGATTAAACTCATTCATTTATTCCACAAATACTTACTGAGCTTTAACTATGTTTTAGGCAATGGACTAGATGATGGGGATAAAAGATAACAAGAAAGACATGCTCCCATCCCTTGTGGAGCTTACAGTCCCAAAGCAAATAAATACAGGTAAGAAAACCAAGCCAACCATTATAAACCGTGGAAGGACTAAATTAGGATAGAGAGCACACTTGGGAATTTTCCTCTGGATGTGGTAGACAGGAAAATCTTTCGACATGTAAACTAACAACTAAAGGAAGAAATGGAGCTGAACTGAAGGCAAGAGCATTTTGGGTGGGAACTGAGTGGTTCTGAGCAACTGAAGGCAGAGGGAAGAACAGTGAAAGATGAGGTTGGAGAGGTGCTCCTGTCCAGGTCGCGTGGGGCCTCAGAGGATTTTGTGAGTAGTTCTGATTACAAGCTCAATGCATTGGAAAGCCAAGACAGGCTTTAAGTGGGGGCATAATAAGTGGTGTAATCAGATGATAGGTTTTAAGGAACTCCTTCTGTAGCTACATGGAGATGGATTGCAGGAAGCAAAACACCTGTAGAGAGACCTAGTAAGAGACTCTTGTAATGTTCTAGTTGCTACCGAGTTCACTACGGAGGTGGCAACATAGATGAAAAGTAGATGAATTTGAGATATAGTGCGCTGGCAGAGTTCATAGATTTGATACTAGATTGAATACGCAAGAGTGAAAGAGGCGGCAAGGGAAAGGAAAGAGTCAAGGATGACTCCCAAAACTATTGGGAGGGTGGTGGTTCCCATTCCTGAAATGGACGTGTGTGTGTGTGTGTGTGTGTTTGTCTGTGTGTGTGTGTGTGTGTCTGTGTGTGTGTGTGTGTGTGTGTGTGGTAGGGGTGGTTACAAAAGGATGCAGTAGGGCTGCCAATCCATGTCATCAAGTCTCGGGCTCCTTCCATCTTCCTGCTTTGCCGTCTTAATGCGTGATTTTCATTCTTATTGTCCCAAGATGGCGGCTATACTCCCAGTCCCATATCCATGTTCCTTAGAACAGGAAGCTGGACTCCCCTAAGAATCTGCCTGCCAATTCAGGGCACAGGGGTTCAATTCCTGCTATGGGAAGATACCACATGCCAAGGAGCAACTAAGCCTGTGTGCCACAACTACTGAGTCCACGCTCTAGAGACGGAGAGCTGCACCTGCTGAAGCCCGTGCACCTAAAGACTGTGCTCCACAACAAAAGCCACTGGAATGGGAAGCCTGTGCATCGCAGTGAAGAGTAATCCCTGCTTGCCACATCTAGAGAAAGCCCACGTGCAGCAACGAAGACCCAGAGCAGCCAAAACTAAATAAATAAATCTTTGAAAAAAGAATCAGGAAGATGGAAAAGGAAGCAACATGTAAGAAAGAGTGAACTTTATCTGAATAAAAGAAAATTTTCTCTGACATTCCCACAAACAGGCTTATATCTCCTTGACCAAAATTATATAACGAGTTTAGTCCTTGTTACAAGGGATGCTGGGAAATGTAGCTTTACAATTGCATAGATTAAGCCCTTAATAAAATCAAGCTTCTCTGATTAGGATATTGGGTAGACAACGAGCAGTTTTTGATAGGCCATCCTCTGCCTGAGTTAGCCTATGAATCCAAGTAGGCTGTAGCACTACTTATTAAATTATTTTTAAATTTAGTTGGATCTTAGTTCTTCATGAGTGAGCACAATGCATAAATGCTGGCAAATCTGGGGCTGCCCTAGGCCTGATTTTAAAGAAACTTTTATTTATGAAAAGGAAAACCCAATCTTCTGCCATTGACAGCCAAGCATCTCCCGGTGGCATCCCTTGGTGCCGAACTTTTCTCTTTTCATAGTGATTGTGTCACACAGAAGCACTGCCATCAGGTTTGGTGTTCTGCCACCAGTGTGCTCACACCAAATATCCTAAGAGGCTGGCTTTAGCCAAGTTGAATGTTAGCACTTTTATCTTACATACTGCCTTAAGGTTCTTGGAAGGTATTATCAGATTTAGCCATAGGACAGTCTCCTTGTCATAGTTGCCCAGGCAGTTTAAATGACCCAGGTATACCAGCCAGCCCTTCCCGGTGTGTCTCTGGGATGCTGAAGCCCTTATTCTCTACAGGGGCCCTTATACCCGAACCAAAAGGAGAATTCTCTGGCAGAAAGCAGAGGCCTGTCTAGAAGCTGTAGCCCATTACCCCTGCACAAAGATAGACTGTGCTTTGCTGGAATCTAATCTGGAAACGTTTAATACATTTGCAGCACAAGTGCCAGCTACTTTACTCAAGAGGAGGCGTGTTTTGTTTTTTTTTTTTTTTCCTCTTAAAGAGAAACTTCAAACTGAATAGAAATCAACCTTTTCAATATGCCCATCATACCTGATAATGAAAGCATTCTACAGTGAGGGGAAGAAAGAAGAGATCAAAAAAAAAAAAAAAAAAAGGAAGGAACAGGCTTTTATTGTGTTGAATCAGAAACTACTTTCTCTGGAAGAAATTCAGTGAGTGTCTTGTCAAGTAACTCTAATGAAAACAGGACAATTAAGACAGCAAAAATCATCCCCAAATGCTCAAGGTTGGGATTTGTTGAATGTCTAAAGCTATTTTCCAAATGTTTGGGGTTTGGCACGGTCCAGGCTCACGGTTGGGAAGTTTTCCTGAAGGTCTGTCTAAATGCTCCTATTTTTATTCCATTTCCTTGTAGTTAATATCCGGCCAATTCATTGGTTCCAAAGTCTAAATTTGATACATGCTAGATATCGTTCGACTTTGAACGTCCCTGTTCCCCTGCATGTGGTTGACAGAACTCCCAGAGTATTGCTTTCGTGCCTGGGTAGGTTTCAGATCAGGGGCCCCTGGTTTCTCTTTGTCCACCATTTTTTGGGGACTGGGAGACTGTTTCAAGTTTGGAGTGGGGACCATCACATGAGGTATTGCACAAGGATGTGGGAATGCTGGCTGCGAGAAACATCCCTCAAAACCTCAGGGAGGTGTGATCACTGACCTCACCATTTGAAAGAATGGTGTATGGAGAGGGATTAAACCTATTCTATCTGGTCCCAGAGGGGTGGAGCTGGGACCAGAGATACATGTTGCCTTAATACAAGAAAGGTGTTCTCATTTTAGAGCAACCAGGAAGAGAAGGAGCTGCCTTGCCTTCACCTAAAAGAGATGGGTCCTTATCAGAGGTCTGTAGTGGTTCTCCATTAATCTTTGGAGCCCAAAAATGGATTCATGAAGCCATTCAAATATAGACCAAATAGTTGAGTTAGAAGACCTTAAAGTCCCTTTCTTTAAAGTTGCATACTATATACATAACACTTAGCATCATGCTTAGTACATAAAAGGTATCCAGTAATGATTTCTTGAATGAACTGAGTAATTGAATGGAAACTAACACAACTTTGGCAGTAGCAAGCATGGTGACAACCTTGCAATACTGGGGTAGGTAGTAAGGAAGCTCTGGATGTAGTAAACATGGCCATCCTTGTCTCTGAGCAGGACCACTGTTTCCTGCCTCTGAGAGGCAAAGCCTGAAGTTTGAAGAAGACAGCCATCCTGATTCTCTCTATTCACTTCTTTATCATTTCTCCAAGCCTTGGTTGAAACTGTCCTTGTGCTGCCACATGGTGTGAAATCTGAACCTCCAGCTGAGGATATGGGGGACACACAGTCTCTAAGCCTCATTAGGCTTAAATGACACTGGTGTCCTACTGGGATTAACCAGATAATTAAGTAAAACCATGCCATGTTACAGAGCCCTCTTGAGAGGGTCCTGGGAAGGACATTAACACTCCGTCCAACCCGGCTTATTTATTCCATAACCATTTTTGAAGGCCTGCTCATTGCCAGTCCTGTGCAGCCTGGGGAAGGGAGGAGATTGTAGTAGGTGGGAGTGGGCACTGCTGGTGAAACTGTCTATCACGGAAGGGCAAGGCTGCAGAAGTAGAGTGGGCCTCAGCTTTCCGGGAGGTATCAACTACATTTTCAGTTTTTAGAGCTGAAATCATCCTGGCTCAATAACAGCTTCTTCTGAGTCCCCTGGCATGGCCAGATGCAGAATACAGGGGAATGAGGAAGAAGAGGAGTTAGTGTCCGCTTTTCAGGGTTCATTACTGAGGGTGTTGATGATGAGCCCAAATTGGGACCCCTTCTGGTTCTTACCTCCTGCAGAGGACCCGAATGTCAACCATCCTCATCACTGCAGTCAACTCCACCAGCACTGAGTACTTATTAAATTCTGTGTGATATTTCAAGCACTTGTACATTTGGATCTTCATAAAAAAATCTGTGTAGGATACACTGTCATCCCTGTTTACAGACCAGGAGAGCCACAGGTCATTAGCCCAGCTGGTAAGTAGAAGAGCCAGTACCCCAAAACCCCTGGAGTTTGACTCCAGAGCTCATAGGTTCCACTGCTACATTACATTGCTCTCACAAAACACAAACTGATTTTGAATATTTGATTCAAAGTTTCCCTGGTGGCTCAGATGGTAAAGAATCCACATGCAATGCAGGAGACCCAGGTTCAGTCCCTGGGTTGGGAAGATCGCCTAGAGAAGGAAATGGCTACTCCTCTGGTATTGCCTGGAGGGAGTCTGTGGACAGTCCATGGGATCGCAGAGTCGGACATGACTGTGACTGACAAACACACACATCTGATTCTATTTTTGCATTCTTAAAAAAAAAAAAAACAACTTCTCCTTATTTAATGTAATACCCAGTAGAGCTGAGTCTTTGTTTATTATAATATATTATCATTCTTATCATTCATTATTATTGTCATTGCCTTAGGAATTTCAGATATGATGTCAATTTGCTTTTGGAGCAGAGTTTCTATATTTGGAGGGAAAGAACCAGAAAGGGCTCTTTGGTTGCATAAATAAAAAACACGTGCTCTTATTTTTCTTGGAAAAAAAGTGAAGCTATCATAAACCCGGATATAGATTGCAGCCCATCCTGTTAAATTCTGTTTTGTAATAGAAATGGAATGTATTTTCAGGATGACTGTATCTTTACAGAACTAGAAAAAAATTTTTGGTCCCTTAATATGGACAGGAATTGCGTGGCTGGAATAACCCACACGGTATTGTAAAGATTGGATAACCCACAATGTGGAAGGCAAACATCACTCTCTGGAGCTTCTCCTGAAGAAAACAGAGTTTCCAGTGTCAGTTGTTCCATGCTAAGAAGGAGCAGGAGAGCAGGGGAGAGACCTGGAGATATGAGCTGGGCTCTGAGCTTCTGGAACAAGGCTAGGAGCTGGGGGTGGCGGGGTAGGGCAGTGGGAGTTCAGAGATTGCAGACTGGCCTGGGAATTCCCAGTGCAACCCCTCATGGTATTAACTATGCTACTTTCTGTTATTCTTGGACTATCCCTAGGCTTTCAGCTAATCTCCTGAACCTGGTTTTAACTATGCTTTGGACATTTGAAAAAAGGATCAGTGCTCACAATAGGAGCCAGAGTTGGCAGCCAATGCCCTGGGAACATGGCTATGCAGGAAGGGCTGTGGGCAATGCATGGATGTGTCAGCATGCCCCCCCGGGGTCCCAGAACCCGCAAGAGGAGAGGCACCCAGTAAGAAAAGGATGAGCCATCTGAGAAAGAAAGAAGCTTCAGCTTTGGGAGTTTGGATATTGAAGGACATTTAGTCACAATTTAAAGAGGTCTGGAAATAAATCTGGTTTATGCTAATATAATTTCCACTCTGAACAATGGCAGAAAAACCAGCTTGATACATAGGAGAAGACATTCATTTTACTAGTCAGGAATAGTTCATTTTACTAGTCAGCTTCCTATAAGGAAGCTTTGTTTTCTCATTCAGGAGAAGCAGAGCTCCAATTTAGTAATAATAATAGTAAATTCTGCCAGCGAGCAATCCTCAAATGCCAGTTTTGATGACCTACCACTTATGACCACATTAAACTGTCTTATATGGTCAAAGATGAGGGAATCTAATACAGCTATGGTATGAATCGAACAGAGCATTTTCCACTGTGCATTTCATCCTCACTGACTGCAAGCTGGTATAAACAAAGAGGCTGTCTAAGTAATACATTTGCTCACAGTGCTCTCAGCACAATGCTGCTTCCGCAAGGCTGTAGGCTTGGGCCTGTGCTAATTTAATTTCCCCACACCACCATTTTTTTTCTATTGCAAAGCTTTCAGTGTGCCATGTCATTGTCCACTGTGTGACGCAAATATGAACAAAAAAACAAGACTGCAAATGTAGCAATAAGAGCATTTCATTATTATGAAGTCATTACAGACTAAATGTTCATGTCCTCCATGAAATTCATACATTTACACTCTAACCCCCAATCTGATGGTATTTGGAGCTGATGCCTATGAGATGATGAGGGTGGGGCCTCTATGATGGGATTAGTGTCCTCTTGAGAAGGAGAGCCCAGAGGTTCTCTCTCTCCACCAAGTAAGAACACAGAGAGAAGCCGCTGCCTACAGTTCTGTAGAAGAGTTCCCACCAGGAACTAAACTGACCACGTGTTGATCTTGAACTTTCCAGTCTCCAAAACTGTGAGAAATTTGTGTTGCTTAAGCCACCCAGTCTATAGCAGCTTGTCATGATGGCCCCAGACTAAGATGGTGGTCATCCAGATGATTCAGTAGAGATTTAATTTTATTAAAGGACTATTATTGAAATGACACACACCCCCCCACACACCCACCGTCTCAACTAAATGCTTGAGCAGAATAGAGAAATCCTCAGGAATTCATCTGCAGGCTCTAGTCTAAGAACCTGAGGGGCTGTGTGTGTGTGGCAGGGGGCGGAGGATGGGGAGTGGCAGAGGCCTTAGGCTTCCTAGGCTGCTACAGCTTGGGTTTAAGAACAGGACAATGGTGACAGCCACGGAGCAGTGGTCTTCTGTCCCTGTCTCTACCTGCACTGGGAGGATTCTAGCCCCTTCTCAAATTCCTTGAAAATAAGTCTGGGTATCTGTGGATGTCTCTCCTGGACTCTGAGAACTGGTTCTTACAGCCTTCATGTACTGTTGGCCCTGCCCCCACTTTGGCTGTGGCAACACCTCTGGTCACAAAGAGGAGGAAAAGCATCAGTTCTCTCTTTTGATGTCGGCTGAGCCACCATCTAAGCTGTGTCTGCTTAGTAAGGGCCCCACTGCTCTATCTGCCTTTACTGCTGTGTCAGTGCCGAAGCCGGGGCCTGAGTGTGAGTGGCTGAGCTGAGGCCACTGAGGCGGTGGGACACAAAAGGGTCTCCGCGTTGCTGCCATCAGAGCTGCTGACGCCTTCACCTCTCATGGGATGTGGGTGGGATGCCCATGAAGGCATAGCTTACCTTGTCATTCCAGGGTTCTCCAGAACTCTGCCCTGTGATCTTGAGTCTCTCCAGGCTCTTAACTCTGTCTCCTCCACTCAGGGCCCCTCCCTGTGCTGTGGCCTGGACACTCTCAAGGCAACTGCTGGACAACTGTAAAGCTCACCTGATTTGGTTCTCATTTCTTAGGGGTCACTGTCCTTCACTGTCTTATATTAGTGTCTTAAAAAACATTATTCATTTAACTTATCAGATTTTTTTCAAGTTCTTTTTATACATGCAGGCAATCTCAGTCATTATTGCTCCCTCTTGGCCAGAAGTAGAAACTCCTGAACTGTTTTAGAAAGTAGTAGTGACCTATACTCTTAATCACGTTGTACAGGCATTGCTGTTGTTCTACATCCTCATGAACTCTTGATATTTTCAGACTTTCTAATTGTGTTAAGGATTAAATTAGTTCACATAAGGGATTTAATGTGGTTCTTCTTGCAAAGAATGTAAAATTTAAAAGAGAAGGGACAATGTTTAATCTAAAGGAATGAATCTCTCTAATCATGAAATTTCAGGCAGTAAGGGTAGTAGGTGGGGGTGGGATGTACCAGCACCAGGGAAATTTGGTCCTATACTCTTTACCATTAGCGTAATTCTATTTGTTTATTTAAGGTAAGCAAAATTGTTAACTCATTACAATTAATAGTTCTGTGACACGGTGGTAACATTTAATGCCTACTATAAATCATAGAAAATCATTGAATTCTGTAAACAAAGAGAACCCTACAGATTCTTGACAAAAATTTCCTACTTAAAGTCCAGAGGAAGACACAAAGATTAAGTGTACACTCACACACATACACACACACACACAGAGGTTGTGTTGGGTCAGAGGAACAACATCAGCTGGCCACTTCAGTCACTTTGTAAGCGCTCCTTCCCTCTCCAGAGACTGTGTGGCCACTGTAAAAAGGCAGTTATAATTGTTTCTTTGAAAATGACCATATTCTCCAGAGAAACTCTGAAGGAAGAAATCTAGTTATCTTGAAGTGATTGAATTCTCTTGGTAACAGAGTCTTTCTATTTCATTTTAAGAAAGGTTGTTTGGTATTGTTCCTAATGGACTGCTCACCCTTCCCTCTCCCACCACTGTTTGGGGGAAGAAGCAGTGGAATTCTTCAATTCTTACTCTGCACCTGGACCTCATCAGATTCTGCAAACACCCAACACTGTGTAGAAATGTTTGGTTCAAAAAAAAAGAAAAGGGCAAAGCTTTGGTAGTAAACACACTCATTGAACTATAAAAAAAATGTCTATAATATTCATTTTATTTCGTTTTTAGTATTTCTCCATCCATAGTCTCCATTCTGAAATAACATTTGTTTTGTGGTTGCTGACGGATGTGATGAAACAGTCCAAAATCTGCATTCCACAGTTCTTTACAACAGACCAAAATAGCATTCTTGTTCACGCTAGGATACCCCAGTGTTGGCGTACATTCTGGCCAACTAGCAGAGGGTGAACAGAAAGTATTTAATTCCTTAGTGCTAGAATATTCTCCTGGTAGTAACAAAATTACTTCCTCCAAGGAAGAAACAAAGCTGCCTTATGCTACTTGTCTCCTTGGTCTAACTCAGGGGGTACAAGAAGTGGGAGAAAAGGGTGATCACAGGCATTCATTTCTAAAAATAAAATGTTCTTACTTCCTGGTAAATGTGAGCTCTAGGAGTTCACTGATGAAAATTAAGAAAATGTTTTCCAGTAAAGAACTTTATTTTGGAGGCTGTAAGACTCAAACTGCCAACAAGGCTTCCACATAATAAGCCCTATTTTGAAGTTTCTCAGATTTTTTTAAGAACGGTAAACTATGTCCTTTGTGTACTCCTCAAGAAACTCTTGCAGCAGGAAGCAGTAGCTCAGAGTTGGCTGGCAGCACTGGAGTTGTGTCTCCCACTCACTACTGATTAGACAGAAGGAGCCAGGGAGGAGGCCCAGGGGATAGTTGAAGCAACCATTCATTCCTATTCTGGATCCTCCCAAATCCAAAATCAAGAAAGATCTTAAAAATGAATCCTCTAATCATGGTATTTCCTTTCTTCATGAGAATCCAGCACATTCCAAACTTAACTGCAGAGTCCTTTATAAGAATGAAACTACTCATTCTAAAATCTAAAAGAAACATTCTTGTCAAATGGATCTGGGCGCTCAAGTATTACTTATGGCTCACAGCTGCTGGAAGGAATAGCTCTCAGCGTATCCTTCCCTTCTTCCTATGTTCAACCAACAACAACCCTGCCTTAACACTGTCCTGTGCTCATTTCCATCATGATCTGCTTCCCACAGGCCCCATCATCTCTTATGTGAAAATAGGGCCCGAATGGGTTCCCCTACTTCCAGTCTCTCTTTACTCCCAGCAGTGTTGCCAGACTGACCTTTCAGACCTGCAAACAGCACTGGGTTCCTTCTGTGCACAGGGGTCTCTTCCTTTGTCGAACAGCTTGGCTTTGTAGGGAGCATTGAGGGCTATGCTTACTGAGCCCCAAATCTCCCTCCATCCATATCACAGGAGTTGTTCCTCATCTATCTCTTCTGTGTTTTGCAGCCTGGATGAAAGATTTCATCGAAAAGGAAGCATGTTCCTTGAACAAACAAGCGAACCAAAAAACTCTACAAACCCCTGACCTTAAGATAAAACCCCAATTCATTTTCGTGGCATTAGAAGGCCCTCCACGGAGAGTCCTAACCTTTCCAGGAGCCTCAGCTCCTGCCATTTCTCCCCATAACCTCAGCTCTAAGCCCTCATCAAAGGCATAACCTCTGACATATCAGGGTTCCCATGCCCCTTGTTGGAACTACAACAGAACTCATCTTTCCCATAAAGGACTTGTACACAATCTTGAGGACACAGCTCATTTGTTACTTCCTCACTGAATCTGCCACAGTTTCCCCAGATAATTATTCCCATCCTCATGCCCCCAGAGTATTATGATCCTTTTGTTGTCATCATCATCATCATCTACATTTTCACAGTCACTTTATTTTTCTTCCTGGAATCGTGTCCCACTAACCTCAGCACTGAGAAAAGCCTTTCTTGGCAGGTAGGCATTCTCCAGGTAATCAATGCTCTCATGCTGTATAAAACCGAATATTTTCACCATCAATTTTATTAATGCCTATATATGGAACCTAAATTCAACCCTTAAAAGCAAAAAAACAATCTGCTACAATATACTAGAGAAAGAAAAGAACTTTGAAGAGGGAGGGGGGAATGTGGGGTAATTGAACAAAGCTAAGAATCATAGCCGATTAACTGAGTTCTGAGTTTTGCAAAGATCTGCTATTTGTGCATATGTGTAAACTCCTGGAACTTGTAGGCACCAGGGTGAGCTGGTTTTGGAGAATGAGACTGACACTTTCGCCTTCGTTTTATGTACAGTTGAGTCTCACTGTGTGTGTGCTCGGTCGCTCAGTCGTTTCCGACTCTTTTAAGACCCCCTGGACTATAGCCCACTAGGCATCTCTGTCCATGGAATTTTCCAGGTAAGAATACTGGAGTGGGTTGCCATTTCCTCCTCCAGGGGATTTTTCTGACCCAGGGATTGAACCCTTGTCTCCTGCATTGCAGGCAGATTCTTGACTACTGAGCCTCCAGGGAAGCCCCCAACTAATTCAGGCTAAAGTGTGAGATAACTGAATTAACGAAATTCTGTATCATAAGATGCTTTCAAAGTCACTGCTTTTTTTTTTTTAACACATTAGACTTAGTCTAATAAAAGCACAGGATCATTTCAAAGTACACATTCATCATACACAGTAAATTGTTGATTACTTAAGTTTAGTGTTTGTAACATCAGTTCCATTACAAACATTGTTTTTCAAGTATAAGTCAAAGGGAAACCTCATGACACTTGGTCAGATGATCATAATTCTGTAGTAGGTCCAGATGAATTATTATCATTTCAACATCATGTCATTCATCAGCAATTATGCATTAATGCATTGTATTCCCAAGACTGGAATGAAGAGCTAGGCTAGGGAGGGGCCATTCTGTACTCACTGCATGTTTCCAAATTATTTTCATGGTGAATTTAGCCAGTTTTCCATGGCTCACAAAACTCCAGGCTGGCTTGAGTTTCCTGCTTCCTTCTTTGGCAAGACTACACCAAACCTTTTCAAGAGATGTGTTCTTACTTAGAGGAAAGGAAATATCAGATCCAAGCCATTTTACATGCACCAAATGCCAAGCACCAAACAAAGCAGCTCAGCCCTTCAAAGACTTGATATCGTAACTGTAGCCACTTGAGTAAAAGCTGAGTTCTGGAATGGCCAAGTTAAATAAGACAGAATTAGGGCTAAATTGAACTCCACGTTTAGTCTTTGTAAATCTGCATGAAGAAGTTGTGAACCAAACAGAATAAATTAAGAGTGTGTAATACTGGTTCATGTCCAGTGGATCTGTGTGTTTTGGTGTTGCTGTGAGAACTGTCTCTTCTCAAGGCATGTTGAGTTTGATTGTGGAGGTGGAACCAAGAAAACGTTGGATTCCAGAAGACAGCACTTCAGGAGATCAAGCACCTGGAATCCTTGTCTCTCGATAAGGAGAAGGGAACAGATTTCACAGATTCCTTGAGAGTCATTGTGACATCAGAGTGGCTCTAAGAAAGGAAACACAAGAGATCCACTACTCCATCTATTACTGGATGCTCATCTTAGGCGAAAGAACTGTAAAGAATCTGATATGTCATTGATTTGACATATTAGTGGGATTTCTGGCCCCAAATAGAGGCAAAGAACCCGCCTGCCAATCAAGAGACACAGATTTGATCACTGAGTTGGGAAGATCCCCTGGAGAAGGAAACGGTAACCCACTCCAGTATTCTTGCCTGGAAAACCCCATGGAAAGAGGAACCTGATGCACTACAATCCTTGAGGTTGCAAAGAGTCAGACACAACTGAGCAACTGAACGTGCACATAGAGGGAAGTTACTAAGGTGTAGGCAGTGGGAGGGTTTTATTAACGCAGAGTTTGATTTTTTAGCAACTGTAGTTGGTTGGGTCTTTACAATAAGTGCTGTTTGACCATAGCTGACCACTGCTCATTGCACACCATCACTGGGCATCACACACATATATAACATAATGTAAGAAGTGTCCCCTAGAGTTGTGCAGTGCAGAATCCCTGCCCACGGTAGCGTATGAGCCAGGCTTTTTGGCTGCAGTTGGAATCTCTGGACTAGGGATGAATGAATGCTTGCCCATGCTGAGCCAATCAGATTCTTTTTTTTTTTTTTTTTTAGGAATTTGGAATTTGAATTGAGACATTTTCAACAAATTTGTTTCCTTATATGAAGACAAGTAAACTTTCATTCAGTCATGTCAGTCATGTCCAATTCTTTCAAGACCCCATGGACTGTAGTCTGCCAGTGTCCCCTGTCCAAGAGATTTCCCAGGCAAGAATACTCAAGTGGGCTGCCATTTTCTTCTTCAGGGGATCTTTCTGACCTAGGGATCAAACCTGTGTCTCCTGATTGGCAGGTAAGTTCTTTACCACTGAGCCACAGGGAAGCCTGGGCAAGTAAATTTTACCCTTCTGGAATAGGATGTGTGTATGTGTTGAGTGGTGGTTGGGAAGGAACAAGCTTCTATCTGAGGCTGAATATTCTGAAGAGAGCAAAGAATGGAGACAATAATTAGGAAGAAGTAGCATCAAGAGATAGAGATGGGCCTCTGAAGGCTCCTGACATCTTCTCTGCTACTGGCTGCAGACCTTTCTTGAGGCTCACCTCCATTTCTGTTCTTGAGCTCCATGAGGTATCTATATCCTTAAGAGTGATACCAAAACTCACTTAAATTGGTGGTGGTTCCCATAACCTAAAAGTCCCAATAAACATACTCAATAAAATAGTAACATGATAAAATCGAACCTTGTTTCTAGAAGAATCTGCACTTCTTTATAATCAATGCTAGGCTCAGCAAGAACTCTATGTAGTTCACCAAATCAGGCTTCATATTTTCAAGCCCTCCTTAAGGACCTTTAAGAGCAGCCAGATTAACAGTAGAATCTGGCTTGACAGTTAATATTTCTTTCTATGGTGAAGTTCTTTAAATTCAGCCTGTGTGCCACTAGATGCAGTTTCAACCTGTGTTTCAGCCTCCTTACTGGTTCTCCTCTAAGTGGATTTAGAGAATAAATGACAACCAACCATTCTTGAAATAATAACATTAAGAGCTAGACATAGAAATAGGCAGCCATCTCAAGCTAACTTGATTCAACCCTCTAATTTGACAAATGAGGAGTGTGAGACCACAGAGGCTTATGTGATTTGCCCAAGGTCACGTGTGGAATTGTGGCAGAGCAGGGACTGGCACCCAGATTACAAGCTTTCATCAGAGACAAATGCTGAAGGGAAAGGCAGTCAATTTTCTGGTCGTTAATTTTAACTTCCCAGTTATATGGTCTGGATAGTTCCTAACTCTGGGATGCTTTCAAGATGCAAAATTCCTTGGCAAATAATTGAATGATTTCTCCATTTAATTACTGACTCAAGAGTACATAGCTAAGTCATAGGGCTTTTAAGATCATCTTGATGATTTTATACTTGTTAGGAAAAAAAAATCTTCTGTTGCTGAGATACCAGTCAAATTTCAGAAATGTATGTGCTACAGGAGGTTAAAGTTGTTTTAAAAAGGAAGAGGAAAAGAAAGAAGGGAAAAGCATACATACTTAACTATGTGTTAATGGTGTGCTTGTGAGTCATAATGAAGTCAATTTTCAGCATGAGTTATGACTGTGAATGTTTCTTATTATTGCTATTAAATATGATGTAGGTTTCAGGTAGAGTACAGAAACACAAATATGAGGTCATCTAATCCTACTAAGTCTATAATGCTTCTCTAACATTGCATTATTCAGAGAAAATGCTAAATTCTAGTAGTTAAATATATTATTCTTCTTTTAAAGAAATGGATGGAGTATTTTGAACTTTTGAACAATTAAAATCCCCTTCGTTTCAAATCCATATGATTTATTGCATTGAAGACATTTTTAATCAAAGGAAAAGAAGAAAGAAATATTTAACAACATTCAGAATACTAGGTGCAGTGTAAAATAGAGAGAAGAGACAGGATTACTGTTGTGATCTTTATGTGCGTGTCAAGCTGGGTCTTCCATGTGTGGTACCTACCATAACATAAGTGCTTGAGCTGGTAGATCATGGCTCTGATTCAGTAGTAAAGGGTAGAATTTCTAGCATGAAGAGAAATGAAAAGGAAACTATTCTAAGTAAGACCTAGCATGGTAGAAAAGAGAGAGAGAAGAAATAAAGAAATAAAAAAGAAAAAAAGGACAGTGGGGAAGGAGGAAAGAAAGGAAGGAAGGAAGGTAGGTAAGGGAGAGTGAACAACAGACCAAAATTAAAAAAAAAAAAAAGAACCTTACTTTCGCCACCTTGCTAAGAATTTACTGTGTGATCTCTAGCTACCCACTTCCCTTCTCTGGCACCCTTCAGGAAAGTTGAGTAAGAAAACCTGAAATCTCTACCAGTTCTGCAATTCTATGATTCTGTAATGTGTATCCTGAAAACAAAGATTCGTGTTTAAGAAAAGCCATCTGATAAAAAGAAGGCACTGTCCCCAAATACAGTTGGACTATTGTCCATGACATAGTAAACCATCTATCAGAATTACATGTATTACACTCACTGGACTTCAGTCTTTAACCAGACTCCTGGTCAATTTGCCCCTGAAATGCAAAATGGATAATAGGAAATGAATACAGGTTAAAACAACCTGAAGCTTTCCCTTGAGTTGTATATCTTTATGAGAAACTCGTGGCAAAGAAATCCTCAGTGATGTACAGCAGTGGGTGTCCAGAGAGAGTGCACTCGAGCACACTGCTGGGTGTGGGGCTCTCCTCTCTTCAGGATAGTGACCAGTGCAAGGTCATTGGCACTTTCACCTGCTCTAGCCAAGATGCTCACTACTTAAGTGTAGCTCAGAGAGCAAGCTGAGCTCTCTAGGACCTCCATCCCTTCCATCAGCCCTTCTTTCTATCTCTCTCCCTACCCTCACCCCAAGCCCTCCCCTTCCCTAACTCACAGCTCAGCTCAGTCATCCTCATCTCTCAGGAGCCTCCTTGGGACCTTCAAGCCTGGACTTGGAGCCCTTCCTAGACTTGTCTTCTCTGGACCTGGTATACCCATCACTTTTGACTGCACACACAAGCAATCAAACACAACAAAAAGCACAGTTTCTCACCCATCCCTTGGCAGGATGGCTGGGGCACTCCATGCTCCATGTCTCCTGAGGAGTGGCAGTGATTCACTGGGACCCATTTTCCTCATGGTCATGCATAAACTCAGAAACTCAAGCCCAGCCAAAAAATCCCACTCTAAGCCTCTACCTGTGTCCCACTGGCCAAAACAAGTCATGGGGCCAAGCCCAGAACCAAGGATCTAGGAAGTCCATTCCACCTATGACATCACAGAAAGGGTGAATATATAATACTAATGCTACAGGGACGTGAAGAATTGGAGCCAACCATTCAACTGCCCCACCTATATTAATATTACCTACTACAGTGTATTACCATTATCTGTGTGGAGTCTTCTCTAGACCGAACCTTCTTAAAAACAGGAACCACATTTTTTTCCATCTTTGTATTGATAATATGGTATACAATAGACACTTGAAGACATTTGCTTGAATTAATGAATGGAGATAGGCAATACTATTCCAGGCTCTCTGGTCCTTCACCATGCCTATTCCGTGGTCCCGCTGAATATCCTTACTCTGGTCACCAAAGTGCAAGTGAAAGTTGATCAGTTGTGTCTATTTGTGACCCCATGGACTATACAGTCCATGGAATTCTCCAGGTCAGAATACTGGAGTGGGTAGCTGTTCCCTTCTCCAGGGGATCTTCCCAAACCAGGGATTGAACCCAGGTCTCCAGTGTTGCAGGCGGATTCTTTACCAGCTGAGCCACCAGGGAAGCCCAAGAAAGCAAAATCAGTTCACATAGGATCTGGTTCCTGCTGGAGTTGAGAGCAAGGGAAAGGGTCTCCCAACTTAAGTCCCTTGACCAACTTTGGTCCCTGTTCTTGATGGTCATTGGCATCCTCCCTGGAAAGAGTTCTCATTGTGTCTGACTCAGTTGGGTCCTGATGTCCCACCAGATTGCAGAGTAAAGCAGGAGGGCTCTAGAACACATTTTTTTAAAGCACTTCAGAATCTGATCTGCTACTTGGCTATTTGATTTAGAGCAAATGGAGGAAATGGAAACATTTTTAAGCAAATACTTCCCTGATTACTTACACATGCAAATTCATGGACTAAATTTAGAGGTGCAATTAAGCATCTAGTTATTTTGGAGTCCACACTTAGAGGCCAAATCAGATGCCCAAAGGAGACACATGGTTGGTTTATTCCTGTGTATTTGCTTGCATCCTTAACTCTGGGCTCTCACTTGAAAAGAATGCACTGGCTCACAGGTCTCAGTGACCCAGGTGTGGGCCTAAAGGAACGAGGTGGCTGAAGGGCATGCCAAGTTTTGTGATTTTTAAAGGAGACAGCTGCACAGAATGACGCGTCTTTGGGCAGAGAAATGAATGGTGATGCTCTCCTCTTAGCAAACTGGAAATAAGGACAGAATAGGCACTATCCCCAGCACAGCTGTCACTCTTGTAAAGAATAATTCATGGTCCACTAGCCAAAGCTAGTATTGGTTTCCCATGTGGCAATTAACATTTTACATACTTTCGTGATTCTTATGAAACTGTTAATGCCGCACAATTTTGTGCCAAATGATGTGCTCAGATGCCAGTTTTACACATGGAAAGCAGATGAGTGGTTTGGAAAGTTTGTACTCATTGTTACTTTGCAGGCAAATACCCCCTCAGCTCCTAGTTACAGTGACCAATGGTTCAACTTTTTGCCTTGCCGATAAAAGCATTATTTGCTTAAGAGTTTCTTCACAGAGCGTTCACAGATCCCATTTCCAATACAAGCAGGAATTCTCAACTGGGAATTTGTCAGTGATGGTTAGCACATGCCCATCATGGGCACTGATGACCCACTTTGGCCTGACTTTCGGCATCAACATTGTGGAGAAAGACCTCCTTTGACAGGCACTAAGAGAATGGCCTGTGCCGTCTGCTGGTTTCCGCTCTCTACCCCATCCTCTTTGGCACCAGGGACTGGTTTTGGGAAGACAATTTTCCACAGACTGAGGCAGGGGGTGGTTTTGGGGTGATTCAAGAGTGTTACATTTATTGTGCATTTTATTTCTATTATTATTACATCAGCTCCACCTCAGATCATCAGGCAGTAGATCCTGGTGGCTGGGGACCCCTGCTCTATCCAACTTCCCCATGGCTTTCCCTGCTGTAAGTCACCCACGGAGGGTAGTTCTATCACTTAGTCTCTGCTAAGTAGGAAAAGAGGTCTTCTGTGCGGAGAGTGTGGAGTTAAGAGAGTGCAGAGCCCCCATGGTATGTATGGGTGATTGTTTAAATACCACTCAGTGAGAAACTACCGCATGCCAGGTACTGTTCTTATAAACATTAGTGTATTTGCTCCTCAGGAACAACCCTAATGACTCTAAAAGATATACATTATTATCTCCAGTTTTTGGATGAGCTGAAACCGTTTTTCCAGGTCCCAAGTAAATAGAATATCTGAGATTCAAACTCAAGCCTCTCTAAATGTAAATTCCAGGCTTTTTACCAATTATTACAAGTTTCCCCTACTACCCTATGGATACCACAGTTCAGTTTAAATCAGTCACTCAGTCATGTCTGACTCTTTGCAACCCCATGGACTGCAGAATGCCAGGCTTCCTTGTCCGTCACCAACTCCCAGAGCTTACTCAAACTCATGTCCATCAAGTTGGTGATGCCATCCAACCATCTCATCCTCTGTCATCCCCTTCTCCTTCTGCCTTCAGTCTTTCCCAGCATCAGCATCTTTCCCAATGAGTCAGTTCTTCTCATCACATGGCCAAAGTATTGGAGCTTCAGCTTCAGCATCAATCCTTCCAACAAATGTTCTGGACTGATTTCCTTTAGGATTGACTAGTTGGATCTCCTTGCAGTCCAGGGGACTCTCAAGAGTCTTCTCCAACACCACAGTTCAAAGCATCAATTCTTTGGCGTTCAGCTTTCTTTATGGTCCAACTCTCACATCTGTACGTGAGTACTGGAAAAACCATAGCTTTGACTAGACGGACCTTTGTCAGTAATGTCTTTGCTTTTTAATATGCTGTCTAGGTTTGTCATAGCTTTTCTTCCAAGGAGCAAGCATCTTTTAATTTCATGGCTACAGTCACCATTTGCAGTGATTCTGGAGCCCCCAAAATAAAGTCTGACACTGTTTCCATTGTTTCCCCATCTATTTGCCATGAAGTGATAGGACCAGATGCCATGATCTTAGTTTTTTGAATGTTGAGTTTTAAGTCAGCTTTTCACTCTCTTCTTTCACCTTCATCAAGAGGCTCTTTAGTTCCTCTTCACTTTCTGCCAAAAGGGTGGTGTCATCTGCTTATCTGAGGTTAGTGATATTTCTCCCAGCAATCTTGATTCCAGCTTGTGCTTCATCCAGTCCAGCATTTTGCAAGGTGTACTCTGCATATAAGTTAAATAAGCAGGTTGAAAACATATAGCCTTAACCTACTCCTTTCCCAATTTGGAACCAGTCCATTGCTCCATGTCTGGCTCTAACTGTTGCTTATTAACTTGCATACAGATTTCTGAGGAGGCAGGTCAAGTGGTCTGGTATTCCCATCTCTTTAAGAATTTTACAC
Source organism: Redunca redunca (assembly GCA_006410935.1). Lineage (NCBI taxonomy): Eukaryota > Metazoa > Chordata > Mammalia > Artiodactyla > Bovidae > Redunca > Redunca redunca. The sequence continues at coordinate 41,189 of SJYQ01011871.1, forward strand.
AGTTTGTTGTGATTCACACAGTCAAAGGCTTTAGCATAATCAGTGAAGCAGAAGTAGATGGTTTTCTGGAATTCTCTTGTTTTTTTCTATGATCCAATGGATACCTAGAGAGGCCTTATAAGGCCCCAGTCCAGTTCTGAATCAAAATAATACTTGCTAATAATTCTTTCCTTGCAAGACATTTAATTTCTTCATTGTGATTATCACTGCATCTGGAAAAGCAATATCCTCAGTTTGGCTGGGATATTCTCCGAATGTACATTTTTCATTGAACACCCAAAATCAAGACTGTAGATCCCTGCTTGCTTCTCCTTCCTCCCAAGGTAAAATAGTATGGGACTTCCCAGGTGGTTCAGTGGTAAGGAATCTGCCTGCCAACGCAGGAAACATGGGTTTGATCCCTGGGTTGGGAGGATCCCCCAGAGAAGGAATGGCAACACACTCCAGTGTTCTTGGCTGGGAAATCCCATGGACAGAGGAGCTTGGCAGGCTATGGTCCATGCGATCTCAAAGAGTTGGACACAACTTAGGGACTGAGCATGCAAGCAGGCAAAAATAATATGACCATGTTGAAATCTTATGTTGTCTTATCTACCGCATTTTTAGCAGGTAGAAGCAAGTACTGTGAAAACCATGGGTTGTTATCTCCACATGGTATGGTGCATGAAGCTCAAAAACATCAACTAGTGTCTTAAATAAGCCTCTAGAGAGTTATTCCTAGTGAGTTGAGAATGAAGCAGGAGGACACAGAATCTGTGACTTTTCAAAACATGTCTTGTTTCAGACAAGAGGGTTCTGTGGTCGGTTTGCAACTACTATCTCCGGGTCTTTTAGAGCATCCTTATCTAACATAAGGATTCCTTGGGTTCCCAACGTGATGGAACAGTGGGCGGGGCTGGCCTGATCCCATGGATGTGCCGGGAGGATTTACTAAAAGATGGATGGTGGAGACTGCTCCCCAGGAGCCTCCAGAGTTGCTAAGAGCCTATATCCCATGCTTGTCAGGTAAAGAGTACACTGTGCACGTCTGTCACATTGGGGAAGGGGGGAGGAGAGGTGGAGAGAGTTGGGTGCAAATGTCCAGTGAAAATGGAGACAAAGTGTTTGTGGCTGAAAGAAGCATCCAGATGACTTGGCAAGGATCACCGTGCTGCCTTTTGTCAGAGCTCTGCTTTCCCTTTGTCTCCCCCATTCAGGAGTTGGAAACAGGCCTGTCTGGCTGTGACTGTTCTCAGAACCCCTGGGAAGGCTTTAACTCCTGAGACCTTTTGCATTTCTCACATTAACAACTCCTCCTCTTGTTGAAGAGAAGTAGCTAAAACACTTCCTGGGTGAGTAGCTGCATGGCCTGGGTCTCTGCTGTCTCCAGTAGGCTCCGGGAAAGGCTGTATCCACCCCTCCCATATAAAAGTGTGAGCAGCACAAACATGGTGCTCAATGCTCTGCTTCTGAAGATAATGTAAAGAATTAATTTAGAGAATGGACTATAGACCAAGGTGGCCATCGCACAGCTTCTGGAGTTAAAAAAAAAAAAAAAATTCCCCTTTATCCTTGTTACTTTAAGCTTATCTTTTAAGCCCAAATGTTCTGTGCTTCAAAATTTCATGTGTCCAAAAGTTGGTAACTGAAACGTAAACAAGATTAGCTTGAGGCCCTCGGGGACAGAGAAATCAGGTGATACATCTGTTCTACGGCTCCAACCCAAAATACACCACACTGAGGCTTCTTGAGCTCTGGGTTTTCTCACTTCTGCTTCCAGAAAAATTGTACTGGGACACTGTCTGCTTCTCATCAGCAACATTTCCATCGTGGGTATTACAAGCTGATAAAAGGCAGTGCTCGAGCTTGCCATCTCCCCTGACACCCCCTGGAATTTCTGTTGGCACCAAGGTGCTGATGGTGAACATATCTCCGGGGTGTTCAAAGGGAGGATCAGCATGACTGCCATCACACTTATTTTTTCATCATGAGCCTTTCTAATTAACTTCCAGCTTTTTCAGGAATTTGCATAAGAAGAAAGGCATTAGGGAGAAAAAGCCTTCTGTGGAATATTATTTCTCATTTATTCTCATTCTGAAAAATAAAATCCTGCACAGTCTTCAAGGCCTAGTCTCAAATTTTACCTCCATCATGAAGTTTTCAGCAATGTTAAAAGTCAGAAGTTTGTTCTTTTGCCCCAGGGTTTCCCCGGCCCTTTGAGGGTAACTCACAGCACTCATTACATTGGGTCTAGTCTTTTAGTTCTTGAACTATGGATCTGCCTCTAGACTGTAAACCCCTGCTTGGCAATAGGTCCTGTTCTACTCTATATATTGTGCATCCAGCATGATGCCTTACATGTAATAAGTTTTCAAGATGTTTGCTGAAATGATTGAATCTATAAAAATGCCTTTGAAATATCATTATCCAGAGATATTAAAATGAACAGTTTTCGTGCCTCTGAGACTTTATCATGCATCAGGATGACTTGGAGGGCTTGTTAAACCCAGACTACATGGGTCCCACTCGCAGAGGTCTGTGGTGCTGCTGCTCCTGCTAAGTCACTTTAGTCGTGTTCGACTCTGCGACCCTAGGGACTGCAGCCTACCAGGCTCCTCTATCCATGGGATTTTCCAGGCAAGAGTACTGGAGTGGGGTGCCATTGCCTTCTCTGAGGTCTGTGGTAATGGTGGGTAATTTGCATTCCCAACAAGTTCCAGGTGATACTGATGATTTTGACCCAGAGACCACTCTTCGGAGAGTGCCAAACTGTTTTTTTTCCATGTTTTCCATGTTTCGATATCTCTGACATCAAGCTATGTCTTAAATTTGTTGGCATGTCAGTTTAATTGACAAATTTTTTTTGCAGTAGTATATAAAAAATGGTCTTACAATCAACAGTATCTTACATTAAATGAAATCTAAATAAATCTTCTCTACCAGGTCTGACTCTACTTTATAAAGCATAGCAATGAAATGTTTAAACACTGCAGCCCAATACTAGTTCTAGAGAGCACATACTTAAGATTGTGGTGCTTAATCTTTATAATGGCAACAGAATAAATCATCTTTAAGGCCTTGTGTGAGAGCCATAGAATAACAAATTAGCTCAATCTAGCCAGGAACATTGAGAAAGGTAGGCATTTTCACATAAATTTTTGGTGACTGTGAAGGCCAGTCTCCTTCTCTAAAGTAAAATTTCATGAGGTCAGAGTTAATATCTGGTTTTACTCATCATTGTAGCCCTAACTCTAAAAAACTTCCTGACACAGCACTCAATAAATATTTGTTGAATGAAAATGTTTATTTTAAAAAGCCAGCATTTCAGAGTTTCTGTAAACAAGATGAATTATGAGATACATCATAGTTTATGGGTAGAATACTCACCAACCAATGCCTGTACTGTTGACTTTCTTCTAGGCAAACAATAACAAGAGAACAAATCAAGAGCTTAACAACCAAGATACCCACTAAATTAAAAGTATTTCAGTTAAGCAAGTGCCCCCAGGTCACAGACCCAGACATGTCCCAGCTGCAATTCTTGCTTGGCTGGGCCAGGTTTGCCATCTTCCAGAAATGCTGTTTGTTGGGAAGCGTTGGTAACAGAGGGAAAAGAATTCCTTCTATGGGGGGTTTTGCCAAGAAGAAGGTTCCAGCCCAGACTGATCACTATTCCCATAACCTTACTGGGCTTAAGCCTAAAGAAACTTTGGCATTTAATGTCTGAGTCAATAAATATCATCATTTAATCCTTTTCATGAGTTCAGAACCATCTAAGAAATAGACACAGGAGTCAGATAGGAAATCTCAACACAGCAGCACCAGTGATAATACTGTTTGGAGGATGCAGTTTCAGCACAGAACATGAGCTTGGTAAATGAGCCACTTCCCCTGAATTAAGCAGACCTACCCACTGTGTCTCAGCTACGGGGTCACAGCCAGCCCTGGACAACTGCCACCTCCACACCAGGGCTACAGCCCGCCCTACTCTGCTCATTCTGTGGCCCAGAAAGCAAACAGCAGACTTTCTGCAGGATCGCAGCTCTGAAATAAGAGAGCATGGAAGTGGCAATATCACATATGTCTTGATTCTGCTGTGTCTCAAATGGGAAGGTGGGCCAGACTGTTTCTAACAGAGACCCCCCCAAAGTGGAAACACAAAACGTAGGCAACAAGTGTCCTCTCCTAATGGACAGTCTCTCTTCATACGCCATAGGTGCCTTAGAAATATGGAACTGGCTGGCAGTGCTCAAATAATGTTTCTTGATTTCTGCAAAGCATCATAAAAACTTCAAGTTTTAAATTATTCCGATGAATATTCCTTGAATGTCTACTACTACAAAGCACTGTATGGGACTTCTCTGGTGATCTAGAGGCTAAAACTCCAAGCTCCTGACACAGGGAACCCAGGTTCAATCCCTGGTCGGGGAACTAGATCCCACGTGCAGCAACTAAGACCCAGTGTAGCCAAATAAGTATTAAAAACAAACAGACAAACAAAACAAGGCACTGTAGTCTTTCCTAGCATGGTCTGTAAGGTCATCCCAGTCAGGTGACCTATAATCATCTGCACCATGGAAGCATCATCAAGCACAAGGACAAGTTCTCCAGTAATATCCCTAGGGGGCTGCTGCAGTAGTGGACTGTGGGCTGGGAGGGACTTGGCGCTTTCAGGGCTGATGACACTGTCAGGTATGAGATAGGGATGGGCCAGCATCAAAGAATTAGAGAAAGTAGGGAGAATGACAGATGGCTCCTCCACTTTAACTCTCTCTCCCAACTAATTATCATACATGGACAAAAAGAACAGGAAAAAAAAAAAAAGAGGGAGAGAAGTTATTGAGAAAAAAGAAGGGACCAAAGAGACCAGGAAAGAAAATATCAGTCATTCCCAGGAAAACAGCTGTCTCTGTGACTCGAAGCCTGCAACTTTGAGATCAGACCCTACTCAGGCCATCTGCTCTATAAAGACCTTGTAACAAGGGATCGCCGCTCCAGAGGAGGATTGTTTTATCCAAGTTTCGGTATTTGTCCCTGAGGGAAGACTTTGGTGGTTTGAAAGGCACAGTCAAAGTCAATAGTGGGTCCCCTCTGGCTCTCCTGCCATGGCTTTGCCCACCCCACAGACTCATGTCTGCAAGAGTCTGTGAACTCCTCTTGCTCAGCAGTGGGCCCTCCGAGGGCTCTGCCCAGGGCTTTGAGATACATACACACCTCTATGTGGTGATACTGTTTTGACTGTGGTTCTGAAGTGAGTTGTGATCTTCTCTGTTGGTGGCAGCACTATTATTAAAGTAGCTACCACAGAGGCCTTTGTGCTCCTTTGCAACAGAAAATGAGGGAACGTTTGGGCAGAAGGGTGCAAAAGTCTAATAAGCACCACACCCTGTCGGAGGAAAACTTGCTGAAGCAGCTTCTTGTAAGGGCTCTACTGTTCTTGTGGTTTTCCATCTCTGGGCAAGACACTGTTGATGGCAAATGTCATGTCAGAGCACCCTAAGCCCACACATCTGTGTCATTATGAATGGAAGGACCTGGAAGCTGGGAACTTATGAAAGCAATGGAAATGGATGGTAGGAGATGCCTTAGTCCACGGAATGAGAACTATGCATTATTTGGTTAAAGCCAGGCATGATATTTTTGAGCAAACTATAAGTTATCAGTGGGTTCCTTGTATGTACCTCCAATCTCCCATAGCTAAAAACTGGTGAAATACAAAGATTGTATCCATGTTGGCCTCTTCCTGGGATGCCCAAATCCTGCTCTCCCTCTCCTGAATCTTTCACAAATTTCTTTTCTCATGACAGTCTGATACCTTTGCGTCAGGGCCTTCATTGCTGCTGCTGCTGCTAAGTCGCTTCAGTCGTGTCCGACTCTGTGCGACCCCATAGACGGCAGCCCACCAGGCTCCCCCATCCCTGGGATTCTCCAGGCAAGAACACTGGAGTGGGTTGCCATTTCCTTCTCCGAGGGCCTTCATTAGTCTTTGTTAAACATCCTGATTTCAACTTTTGACATGCTGTGACCTACTTCTCTGAGCTAGGAGGTGCAGAGGGCCAGTTTCCCTTTCACTGTATATAGCTTGTCCTACAGCTTTCTCTCTTGGTCTGCCTGAATATTTCCCATACGGTCTGCTGCTTCTGGGTTTTGTTCTGATGTGATGAAAAGGATATCTTCCGGATGATGTTATGACTAAGGAAGGTTCTACCACACTACAGGAACAAGAACAGTGGCACACTGCCTGGTCTGTGAGTAGATACCCTTCTTGGTCAAAGATACTCAGCAGAGCACTGACGATTCTTATCTGTCCTCTCATCTGCGAACTATATGAACTTTAGACAAACTGTAAAGGAAGCATAGAACTAAAGCATTTGGGTTGATCATTAAAAATCATTATGAGAAACGATTAAAAAATACAGCTCCATGTAGGGACTGAGCATGAAAGTGGAGCTTCGAGAAAATTTAGAGGAGCAGCTGAGAACAACTTTAACGATGAACAGTGTGAGCCTGTCACTCTGGGTGGGTGGGATGTATTCCCAGAGTCCCATTTTAGGGGAGAGTCAGGCTTTGGGATGGAGAGATGCCAAAGGAGAACATTAGAAATCAAGCAGGTGGAACGAGGGACAGTCTCCAACCTTGAGTGCACGTGTGTCACAAACAGTTGTAATTATTAGTGGAGTGTGGAAAACAGTGTACTATCTACAAAAAATCTACTCTCAAATCCAAAAGATCTGTGCACCCCAAGTAGGATAAATGCAGGGATAACCAGACCTTGGCATATCATAGTCATGTTGCTGAAAACCAAGACAAACAGCAAATGTTAAAAGCATCCAGAATGAAGAAAAAAAAAACACATTAATGTGAAGGATGACTTCTCAGAGAAACAATGGTGCCCAGAATACAGAATGCAGTTTTAAAATGTTGAAGGGATAAAACTATCAGGCTAGAATTCTACAAAACTACCCTTCAGAATTAAAGTAGGATAAAAGACATTTCAGAAAGGCAAAAACTGAGAGGATTCATCTTTTCACATCTATACTACAAGAAGTAATTAAGGGAAAAAATGAAAAATAACAGAGTAAACACCTGGGGAAATACAAAACAATCTTTTCTTTTTATAATGATGTAGATAAATAAATGATATTTCCTCCTAAAATCAGGAACAAGATAGAGGGGTAGATAGACAGAGCTATGTAGATACAGGTGTATATAGACATTCATGTAGATATATATTATATATAAAAGATTATAACTGAAGCAAAAATAGTACTGTATTGTGGAGTTTATAGCATATTTGGAAGTCATATATAAGAAAACAACATCACAAAGGGTGGGAGGAATCTACAGGAAATATGCAGTTGGAAGATTCTTATAGTGATTTAAAGTATATTATTGAAGTTAAATTATGATAATTTAAGGATATATGCTACTAAAACAACTCCAGAAAATTACAGAAATATTACAAAGACGTAGAATTTAAAGGTCAGTACAGGAGATTAAATGGAATATTTAAAAATAAGCAACTCATGTAAAGAAAGTAGAATAAAGAAACAAAAAGCTAGAAGAGAAAAAATAGCTTTGAAATATATGAAGTAAAACCAGATAGAACATGGTATAAGTGGCAGAAAAAGACAAATCTGGAATCATCATCAAATATTTTAACATCACTTCCTCAGGAGCTGATAGAAAAAAAAATAAAATTTTAAAAGTTTAAATAACATTATCAACCAACTTGACCTATTGACATTTATTCTCAACAACAGCAGAATATACATTCATTTTAACTGCACACAGATCATTAACCATTTAGAGAGATGAAATATGCTGAGCCATAGAGCAGGACTTATTAAAATTAAAAAGACTGAAATCAAAGAGTACTACATTTTATGACCTTAATGGTATTAATACAGAGATCAAAAACAGTGAGATATTTGAAAAGAAATACCAACTATTTGAAAGGTAAACAATGTATATCTAAATAGACTGTGATCAAAAGAGAAATCACAAAAGATAGAAAATATTTTGAACTGAATAATTTTTTTTCACTGTATTTGCTAATTATTTGTTTATCAAGAGAAACTATTCCTTAGCCCAGATATTCATAGTTCATAGTTTCATAGTTCAGGAACACAGAACACATAGCTCATGAATGCATACAAACCTTGTGCAATATAGGTAAAGGAGTGTTTAGAGGCAAATATATAGCTTTAGATTTTTCAGGGGAAAAAAAGCAGGGTATGGAATATGATGTAAGCCTCCACATTAAGAAGCTAGAAAAAGGGCAACAAATTAAACCCAAAGTAGAAAAGTGAGAATGGCAATTGATGAAACAGAAAACTGACAAACAAGAAAGTCAGCAAGATTTTTTTCCCTTTTTTTAACATTTTTTGTTTCCCCCTCAAAAGATTATCAAAACCTCAGACAAGACAGATTAAGTAAAACAGAAAATACTATTATCATCATTAGGAATCAAATAAGGAAGCATGTCTACAGGTGCTACAATCAAGCAAAAGATACTTTGGAAATATTATGAACAACTTTGTGTTGATAAATTAAACTATTTAGATGAAATAGAAACACAATTTGAAAAATATAACATACCAAAATAGATACTAAAATAAATAAATCTTCCTATGTCAATTCAAATAGTTGAATTTATTTTTAAAAATCCTTATACAAAGAAAACTTGGGACCCAGGTGATTTTTTAGAAAAACTTTTAGCAATTTTATTCATTTTTCATAGTTTTACAGTATTAGTAAAAAATAATGGTCATTATAAATAATTATAAAGTGGAAGTTGATGGGAAAATAGTACCAAGTCTTCCTTGACTCCCCTCCCCCCAAAACTAGCTGGTATATGGAAAATATCCTTTCACACATTATCTTTAGGCATATATTCACTTTGTGGTGATGCATGGTTTAGTTGCTAAGTCGTGTCTGACTCTTGAGACCCCTGGGATTTCCCATGCAGGAATACTGGAGTGGGTTGCCATTTCTTTTTCCAATAGAGACCCAGGTGATTTTACTAGTGAAATATATCATGATTTAAGAAAGAAATAGTACCAGTTCAACAAGCTCTTTCAAAAACAGAAGAGGATAATTTTTCCCAACTCATTTTATAAAACAAGCATAATCCCAATATCAAATACTGACAAGAAACAACAAAAGAAAACTACAGACAATATTCTTCATGAAGTAGACAAAAAATTCCTAGCAAACCATTAGAAAGTTAATCCAGTTATATATTTTAAAAGAAAATACATCATGACTAAGTGATGTTTTCAAGGAACGTGAGGTTGATTTAAAATTGGAAAATTATTCAGTGAAGTTAAAGAATAAAGGGAGAAAACTGTATGATCATTTCAGTAGATGCATTTGCAAAGTTTTTGACAATTCATGAAAAAACTCTGAGAAAATTATGAATAGAAGGAACTTCCTCAAATCACTTAAGTGCTTCTCTGAAAATCTATAAACAATATAATACTTAATGATATTTCCTCCTAAGGTCAGGAACAAGTCAAAGACATCTACTTTCAACCATTTTTCTGGAGGTTCTAGCCTATGTTAATAAGGCAAAGTAAAAAAAATATATATATATACACAGATAAAAGACACAAAGAAAGAAGTAAAATTGCCATTCTTTGCAGATGATATGATTGTTTATGTAGAAAATACTTTGGAGTAGAGAAAACAACTATGAGAATTAATGAGTGAATTTAGCAGGGTCAACATACAAAAATTAATTCTATTTCTTTATACTAGCAATAAACAATTAGGAAACAAAAATTTTAAAAATTGTATTTGCAATAGTATCTAATTATAATAGTATCTAAAATATCAAATACTAAGAAAAATCTAATAAAAGATATACAATTCCAGTACAATAAAAACTATAAAACATTGCTATGATAAATTAAACAAGATCAAACAAAATGGTTGTGAATTTGAAGACTCAATGTTGTTAAGACATTCATTCTCCTCAGATATATTTATGGATTTAATATAATTCTTATTAAAATATCAGCAGGCTTTTTTTAAAGCAATTGACAAGCTGAGTCTAAAACTGATATGGGAATGTCAAAATAATTTTTAAAAAGAATGATGTTAAAAGGCTTATAATACTTTGTTTCAGGAATTCCCTGGTTGTCCAGTGGTTAGGATTCCATAGTTTGACTGCAGGAGGCCCAGTTTCAATCCCTAGTCAGGGAACTAAGATACTACAAGGCATGGGGTATGACCAAACCCCCCCCCCCCCAAAACCTAAATATACTATTAGATGGATCAAGACATTGTAGTGTTGACATTAGAATAGGCAAATAGTGATAGAACAGAATCCAGAAATAGACACACACACATAAAGCTAAAAGTCAAAATTATTATCTTGATTATCTAATCAAGATAGTTCAATGTATAAAGGAAGATTTAACAAATGGTGCCAGAACAACTGTATAACCATATGAAAAACAAAAATAAATTTGACTTTTATCTCACCACTAACTCGATGGACATGAATCTGAGTGAACTCTGGGAGTTGGTAATGGACAGGGAGGCCTGGTGTGCTGCGATTCATGGGGTCGCAAAGAGTCAGACATGACTGAGTGACTGAACTGATACAATAATATCAGTTTGAGATGGATCATAGAACAAAATATAACCTAAAACAAAAAAAGTTTCTAATAGAAATTATGAAATAGTATATTTGCAATGTTGGGAAAAATACTTATAAAGACACAAAAAGCATTAACTATTAAAAATAATAACTAGTTTTCACCAAAATAAAAATGTTTTGCATTTCAAAATACACCATTAAGAAAATAAATAGGAAAAACAGTTACATATAATTGATCAAAGGTTTCTTTCCAGTATATATAAAGAATTCCTCCAAATCAATAGCAAGACTATAATATAATCTTTTAAGATAGACAAGAGACTGGAGCAATCATTCCACAGAAGAATATAATAGTATGACCAACAAGTGCATGAAATATTTCAACATCATTAGTCATCATAATATGCAAATTACAACCACAATGAGATATTATTTTACACTTATTAAAATGTCTAAAATTGAAAATACGACTATACCAAAAGTTGTTGTGGATGTGGAGAAACAAACTCTCAAACATTGCTGGTAGAAATGCAGAGTGGTAGAATCACTTTGGAGAACAGTTTATTAGTTTCTTATAAAATTAACCTCTACGTATAACTTACGACTCAGAAAGCTCATACTCTATATTTCTCAAAAGAAATGAAAACATATATCTACAAAGAGATTAAACAGAATATTCAAAGGAGCTTTATCCATAATAGCCCCAAACTAGAAATAGGTCAAATGTTGGCCAACTTTGGCCACCTCATGCAAAGAGTTGACTCAGTGGAAAAGACTCTGATGCTGTGAGGGATTGGGGGCAGGAGGAGAAGGGGACCACAGAGGATCAGATGGCTGGATGGCATCACCGACTCGATGGGCATGAGTTTGAGTGAAATCTGGGAGCTGGTGATGGACAGGGAGGCCTGGCATGCTGTGATTCATGGGGTTGCAAAGAGTTGGACACGACTGAGCGACTAAAATGAACTGAACTGAACTGACCAACAGGAAAATAAACAAACATATTGTGTTTCTTTATAATTGTGTACATTACATTCAGAAATTGCAATAATAATCAGAAATAAAAGGGGAACATGACTGATGATGTAACAATATCAATAAATCATAAGACTTCCAGTTATGCTAAATGAAAGCAGCTAACCAAAAAGCTGTGGAGACTCCCCTGGTGCTCCAGCGGCTAAGACTCCATGATCCCAAAGCAGGGGGCCCTGGTTCAATCCTTGGTCAGGGAACTGGATCCTGAATGGCGCAACTGATAGTTCACATGCCCCAAGGAAGAGAGAAGATCCCATATGCCGCAACTAAGACCCAGTGCAGCCAAACAAATAAATTTTTAAAAATAAGCTAACCAAAGTATGTACTGCATGACTCTATTTTTGTGAAGTGCAAAAATAGGTAAAATTCATCCATGGAGGAAAAAATACATAAATAGCAGTTATCTCATTTGGTGTATTCAATTGTCATCATATATTCAATGGTCAAAATTATTGAACAAAATGTTTAACACTTTTTGGTGGATTACATATAAAAGACAGTTCAATTAAAAAGAAAAACAACTACATTTGGTGGGTATCAACTACATAAATAACTGCATAAAGTTTGTTCATCCAACAAACATTATCAATAACTTATTATGTATTAAGCACCATGCTAACCTCTAGGGATAGCAAACTCAATTAGACACGATTCCAACACTGAAGAATGCATGGATTTAGGGGTGGGGAATCAGACGATTTCAAAATGTTGGACCAGGTACTTTAATACAGCCATCAATGAAGGCTGAATATGGGGGTCACAGAGCAGTGAGCAAAATATTACACACCAGGAGCGTGGTCTCTTGTCTAACCATGGTGACTGAATTACGGCTTGAGAGAATAAGATGTTGCCTTCTATGTTTTGGCCTTTAGGACTTGAAGTGATAGTTTAGCAGAAGTAAGGACTCAAAATAACAGTTCCCTATAACAAACTCCTTTTCGTAGTGGGAGAATGCAGAGACTTTTTCATCTCAAGGATTAACAGGAAAGGACCAAACTCTTCCTGAGTATGAGGTTCAGAGGGAAGCAGGACTCTTGAGCCAGGGTCCCTGTGCCACGCTGCAGAGCAGCCCACAAAAAACCCCAGAGGATGTGGCTTGCTGGCCCCACCCCTTGGGTCATGACAGCCCTGCCAAAGAATGTAGGGCCCCAACAAAGAATGTCCTGAAAGCCAGTTAGGAGCCTTCCAGGAAAACCACAGCCGGCAATCTACCACTTGCAATGCGTGTGGGTGGGCTCCTTTTCCTCCCTCTCTTTCCTGGCATCCCTGAACTCCCACCAAATCCCAGGTCTGCTCAAAAGGAGGTGCAGGGCCGGTACAATTTGCTTGCTGATGGTGTGGAGGACAAAGCACCTGCTTGAACGTCTCTAAGGACAGCCCTGGGGAGCCTGCCTTCAGATCTCCTTGCAAAGCTCCAGCTCCTGAAGGACTGGAGGTGTGACCCCGCAGATGGGCCACCCAGAGAGAGGTGGCTGTGGGGAAGCTCCTCCATGCCCTTTCCAACCCAACTGTATCAGTTTCCTATTGCTGCTATGACAAATTGCCTCAAACTTCGAGTTTTAAAGTAACACCACCTTGTTATCTTTCTTTTCTGGAAGTCTCAAATCTAAAGTGGACCCATAGGACTGCATTCCTTCAGGAGGTTCCAGGGGACACCCCGTTTCCTTGCCTTTACAGCTTTCAAAGACAGCCTACATTTTTTGGTTAATGGCCCCCTTCCTCCATCCTCAAAGCTAGCATCTTCAAATCTCTCTCTCCCTCTGCTTCTGTCATCACATCACCTTCTCTCTGACTTTGACTCCTTCTGTGCGCCTCTTAGAAAGACCCACGAATTTGCATCAAGCCCCTTGGCAATCCAGGATAATCTCCCCATCTCAAAATCCTTAATATGATCACATCTACAAAGCCTCTTTTGCCTTATAAGGTAACATTCACGGGCTCCAAGGATTAGGATGTGACCATCTTAAGATCATCATTCAGCCTACTCTTGCAACTCTAAGGGCTTCCAAGGTGGTGCTAGTGGTAAAGAGTCCACTTGTCAATGCAGGCGACACCAGAGATGCAGGTTCAACCCCTGGGTTGGGAAGATCCCCTGGAGTAGGAAATTTCAACCTACTCCAGTATTCTTGCCTGGAACATCCCAAGGACAGAGGAGCCTGGTGGGCTACAGTCCACAGGGTCACAAAAGAGTCAGACATGACTTTAGTGACTAGACAACAACAGAAAGCAAACAGAATTATCCATTTCTGGGACTTCCCTGGTGGTCCAGTGGTTAGGATTCCATGCTTCCACGGCAGGGTTCCATCCCTGGTTGAAGATCTAAGATCCCGCGTGCTACACAACATGGCCAAAAAAAATATATATATACCCATTTCTCCCTGTAAATGAAACTTGCTTCTCCATGGGATCTTGTTCCTTTTCTTGCATTGTCTTGCTTCATGTTTCTGCTTTTCCCTGTTGTTCCCAACCTCAACAGAGAATGCCTTTCCAAGCAGAACCATTCACCTACCTAAAATCGTCCCTTCATTTTTGGAAACAGTATCTCCAAATAACTCATCACAAATTATTCAAGCACCCTGAAAGGTGAAGTCCAGAAATACCGCAGCAAAGGAAACAAAAGTGGTAGCTGAAGAGTATAAATACATCACTTTGCAGCCAAAGATGGAGAAGCTCTATACAATCAGCAAAAATAAGACCGGGAGCTGACTGTGGCTTAGATCATGAACTCCTTATTGCCAAATTCAGACTTAAATTGAAGAAAGTAGGGAAAACCGCTAGACCATTCAGGTATGACCTAAATCAAATCCCTTATGATTATACAGTGGAAGTGAGAAATAGATTTAAGGGCCTAGATCTGATAGATAGAGTGCCTGATGAACTATGGAATGAGGTTCATGACATTGTACAGGAGACAGGGATCAAGACCATCCCCAAGGAAAAGAAATGCAAACAAGCAAAATGGCTGTCTGGGGAGGCCTTGCAAATAGCTGTGAAAAGAAGAGAAGCGAAAAGCAAAGGAGAAAAGGAAAGATATAAGCAT
>SJYQ01011871.1:55956-98611 GCA_006410935.1 Redunca redunca
CTATATGCAGGTCAGGAAGCAACAGTTAGAACTGGACATGGAACAACAGACTGGTTCCAAATAGGAAAAGGACTACGTCAAGGCTGTATATTGTCACCTTGATTATTTAACTTATATGCAGAGTACATCATGAGAAACGCTGGATTGGAAGAAACACAAGCTGGAATCAAGATTGCTGGGAGAAATATCAATAACCTCAGATATGCAGATGACACCACCCTTATGGCAGAAAGTGAAGAGGAGCTAAAAAGCCTCTTGATGAAGGTGAAAGAGGAGAGTGAAAAATTTGGCTTCAAGCTCAACATTCAGAAAACAAAGATCATGGCATCTGGTCCCATCACTTCATGGGAAATAGATGGGGAAACGGTAGAAACAGTATCAGACTTTATTTTGGGGGGCTCCCAAATCACTGCAGATGGTGACTGCAGCCCTGAAATTAAAAGACGTTTACTCCTTGGAAGAAAAGTTATGACCAACCTAGATAGTATATTAAAAAGAAGAGACATTACCTTGCCGACTAAGGTCCGTCTAGTCAAGGCTATGGTTTTTCCTGTGGTCATGTATGGATGTGAGAGTTGGACTGTGAAGAAGACTGAGTGCTGAAGAATTGATGGTTTTGAACTGTGGTGTTGGAGAAGACTCTTGAGAGTCCCTTGGACTGCAAGGAGATCCAACCAGTCCATTCTGAAGGAGATCAGCCCTGGGATTTCTTTGGAAGGAATGATGCTGAAGCTGAAACTCCAGTACTTTGGCCACCTCATGTGAAGACTTGACTCACTGGAAAAGACTCTGATGCTGGGAGGGATTGGGGGCAGGTGGAGAAGGGGACGACCCAGGATGAGATGGCTGGATGGAATCACGGACACGATGGATGTGAGTCTGAGTGAACTCTGGGAGATGGTGATGGACAGGGAGGCCTGGTGTGCTGCGATTCATGGGGTCGCAAAGAGTCGGACACGACTGAGCGAGTGAACTGAACTGTGGTTTAAAAATAAAATAGAAATCAGTATCTCATAAACCAAAAGTGAATGAAGAGTTACTTTAACAATATCAGCCTGGACAGCACCCATTCCCAGTATTCTTCAGTGAGGTTTATTTTTAAATATTTTAACATGTGTATTAAATCAGAATCATTAAATTTTTAGAAGACAGAATCCCTTTCTCTGAGATAATCCTTAAATGGCAATAGCTGATCTGTTTATGACTCTGTTAATATCGCTCTGTTGAGCCTTTTGTTGAGGACAAGAATGAAATATGTTCCTGATTTTTATATGCCTCTGACATTGCCAGATCATGTGCTTTCGGGATTCTGGCTCACATGGTATCAATTTTTTTTTTTTTTTTAATTACTGCCTTCCCCACAAATGGTTCTTCAGTGTTTATTGACAAGCACGGCCGTATTAAAATCTAGATCATGAATAAATGATGTCAAATGAAATTAGGCAAAGCAGAACAGGAGAGGCAGGAAGGTAATGAATCAAGGGTTGGAACTTTAACGCCCAAGGTGTCATCCTGGTCAGGTGAATATACCAATATTAGCCCTGCTGGGTACCTCCTGGTGTCTGACAGGTACCCCCTGCCCCTGGATACCCAGCCTTGCCTTGTCACTTGGACCTCTCCCCCTCCACCTCCACAGCAAGGACCAGAGCAGGACTGCCATGGGTTTGCATCAAAAATAGTAGAAACGTCTGGTTTGTGATGAATCATCATAATTGAGAAATAGGTTCTTCAGATTTTTATCTTAAATAATGCTTGAAATAGATTTAATCATCAGAGGATTGGGTGATAAGTGAACATTTTAAAGATTTTAAAAGGAATGTCTGTGTGGTTTTAAGATTATCAGAGGCTGTTCATGCTCATGCAATACTATTTTCACTTAAATCTTTTCATACTGGTCTCCCTGTAACATGTTTGCATTCCCCCAAAGTGTTCTTTCCCGGACTGTGATGCTGGGAAAGACTGAGGGCAGGAAGAGAAGGGGACGACAGAGAATGAGATGGTTGGATGGCAACATCAGCTCAACGGACATGAGTCTGAGCAAACTTCGGGAGACAGTGAAGGACAGGGAAGCCTGGTGTGCTGCAATCCATGGGGTTGCATAGAGTCAGACATGTCTGAGCGACTGAATAACAATGTATTCTACCCTGAAGTCAGAATTATTGTTTCAAAATGCAAATGTGAGGCCTTCCTTGGTGCTCCAGTGACTAAGATTCTGTGCTCCCAAAGCAGGGGGCCTGAGTTTGATCTCTGATTGGGGGAACTAGATCCCACATACTGCAACTAAGAGTTCACATGCCGCCACTAAAGATCCCACACACCTCAGAGATGGAAGTTCCTGTGTGTTGCAAATAAGGCCTAATGCAGCCAAATAAATAAATAAAATAAATTTTTTAAAATGCAAATGTGATCAGACCATCCCTTCCACCCATGTCTCTCTCTCTCTCTCTCACACACACACACACAAACACACACACACACACACACACACGCACTAGTAAGTTAGCAAACAAACTTCTTCATTGATGCCAATTTATCACGAGCAAGTCAGACAGAGGGCTGTGGTTTTGAGCCCTGTGAGTGAGTGTGGGAAAGGTGGAAAAGTGATGATTTCCCTGAGGTGGCTATGAAAGAATGTTAGAGGAATTCAAAGGTAGATTTGGATTGGTGTAGAGGTTATCTGAGGTAAAAGTCACTCCCTGAACTTGAAATGGCCCAGGAAAACAATGAAGGGGGGAGGCGGGGGAGGGGGAAGGTGTCTTTGGCTGTTATCAGCTTAAGAGTTTGCTCAGAAAAAGCAAAGCAATCAAGGGAAGGGAAGGGGAAGCAGAAGCAACTGACATTTGATAAGTTTTTTCATGTATTTCAATCTTGCTCCCAAAGATTTTAAAGAACACTTACAAAGATGTATGCAATACAGTTAATAAAATGTAACTCAAATAAATGATAAAAAGGAGGAAAACAATTTATATGTATGAGATTTCCAAAGAATCTCTGCAGTAAAGTTATAAAGCCATAACCACTTCAGTCATTACCTTAATTTGAAAATATGGAAAATATGTCATTGCTTCTAAAGAAGCTGCCTGCAAAGAGTGTGGGAGTCCATATTCATAGATACCATTTATGTGAATATGGTAAGCGTGTTTGAATGTGTTTTAAAAGTATGGAAATGATGTGGAAGGAACACATCAAATATAACTGTGGATACTTCTGGCAAGAGAGAGATGGCATGAGAACTGGGATGTGGAAAGATTTTAATTTTTAACTTTTGCTTTATGTATGACCAAACTTCGTGCAGTTAGCTTACATCCAGGAGTGGCATTTGTAATTTGAAATAATGATGATGATGATAAAGGCTCTACAAAGAGGATGATATTATTTAACACTGGAATTTGAGAAGTATTCCATTATATATGTACTTAGTCATTCACTGAGATCAATTGACAACATTCAAGGACTTCCCTGGGGATTCAGTGGCTAAAACTCTGAGCTCCCAACGTAGAAGCCTTAGGTTCAATCCCTCGTCAGGGAACTAGATCCCCCATGCTGCAACTAAAAATCCTGCCTGCTACAACTAACTGGTTTAAAAACAAAATTCACAGCACTGCTCAGTGTTCAGAATGTTTACATCTATTATTGTAGGGCATCTTCCCAATAGTTCTCTGAAGCAGGCAGGGCCAGGTAAGGTCCCTATGTTATCGTCCACACTTTAAAAAATGAAGAAGCAGAGGCAGGAGCAGAACGAGGCAGCCGGTTCTGGCCATGAGATGGAAAGAAGCAGAGTTTGCAAAGGGACCCAGGCCTTCCAAATCTTTTCTTTTGTCCTTGGTTCACAGTGTGACTGGAAGTCTTAGCATTTCCAAGCTGAAATAAAGAAAAATCTTTTGACTGCTGCATTTGATGGCTCATAAAACTGTTTCATTGTAAATACTGTCCTATAACTTCTGAATTATGCTACATAAATGGCTTGAGCATTTCTCATTATTGCAGAAGAGGAAGATTTACTGCTTTCATTTAAAGTCTGAGCACTCTCTAAAGAAAAGTTGCAGTAGCCAAGTGTCTTTATTACACTATTACCCTCAGAGCTCATGTCTTGGAAAAGCTTCCTGGGTGCAGACAACAGTGTTCAGAGGAGGGCGTTTCTTGGTTCAGAGACTTAAGGTGACAAAGCATACAGCTGCCTTACTGATGATAACCCAGATAAATCATATTTCGGCTTAGTTGCCTCCTTAGTAGTCTCTGACAGCTATGTTTACCTTCAAGATAGACACGTGCCTCACTGGCAGCATTTCATGTATTTCCTGGTGCCTTAGTCAAGACACCGAACAGCCTTTCTCCTCCCTGGCGTAGCTTGCTTGCAAAAGGACTGCAACCATTGCCCCATCCCTGTAGCTGCACACTGCCACGTCCACGTAGAGCTGGGATCTATTTTCCCTCCCTTTGAGCTGGGATGGACTGTGACTTGCTTTGATCAATAGAATGTGATAGAAGTAACACCTTGCCAGTTCCAAGCCTAGTCCTCAAGAGCTGGCAGTTCTATCCTTGCCTTCTTGGGTCCAGCCACTGTATAAGACTAGTATTGAATGATTGAGGCCCCATCGAGAGGAGCCCTGGAGGATGACAGGCCATCTTGGGTGGAGCTCTCACTGAGTGCAGCCTTGTCAGTGGCCCCAGCCAACATCATATGTAGCAGAAGGACCACCTGACTGAGCCCAGTCAACCCAGGAAATAAAGAGAAACAACCAGTGATTGTTGTTTTGATAAGTGAGTTTTGAGGTCATTTGTTACAAAGCAATAGGGAATTAAAACATGAAACATTCTCTCTTTTCACTGCCCTGCCTTCCCCTGGCCAACTTAGTACATCCCTGACCATCTCTTACTTTTCTCTACCATCATTTCTCTCTGAAGAAAAAGAAGCATTCTTCTCAAGTCCTCACTCTGAGCTGGGCACTGTGTGAGCCTTTGGCAACAGGGAAATGGCTAAGCATAGGCCTCTCTTCATGTGACCCTTACATCAGTGGTGGAGATGTGTGAAAAAAATAATAATAATAACCCTCCTAACTCACACTTGCCACTCCCAGCCTGTGACCACACAATTTCCTTAGGGTTAACTCTTGAGCCTCCAAGGCTCATACAAGTGGGCAGTATAGAGAGTAGCCAAGTATTTTAAGCTCATTCAAAAATGTTACAGTTTCTCTCTATTAAACAATTATAAGGATATCTGTTATTAGGAAACTAATATACAAAAATTAAAATTTACAAAACAGATAAAGGGATAATTATTCACTTCATAAAATTTGACCTTTCATTTATAAATAAATTCCTTTAAATTACCTGTTGCCTAATTTATAAGACACTGGGTGGTACAGGGGAAGCATTTTCAACTGGAAAACAGGAAACCTGAACACAAACACTAATTCCATTCTTAAGGGATTATCATTTAATTAAACCACGTAACTTTTCTATCTCTTTATTTTAAAATGTCAAGAATTTTGACTCAATGATCTCTAAAATGCTTTCTAGTCCAAAAGTCTCTGATTTTGAGGAGGCTTAAAGAAATGAGGCTTAGCTGGTGGCTCAGATGGTAAAGCATCTGCCTGTAATGCAGGAGACCCAGGTTTGATCCCTGGGTTGGAAAGATTCCCTGGAGCAGGGAATGGCTACTCACTCCACTATTCTTGCCTGGAGAATTCCATGGACAGTTGAGTCTGGCAAGCTACAGTCCCGGGTTGCAAAGAGTCAGACATGATTGAGCTGCTAAAACACACACACACACACACACACACACACACACACGCACGCACGCACACACACACACACACACGCACACACACACACACACATGTTTAAAGAAATGGGAGTGAGAGAGGCAGAAAGTATTATCATAAGATATTAGGCTCCTTAGACAAATTGAAGCTAAACTGCAATATAAAGCATCCCTGGGATAAACTGAAGCCAGGAAAAAGCAGGACAATATCTTTTGAGGCCCTTCCCCCTGTGATTCATTCCTTCACTCCAAAAAGAAGCAGAGACAGAAAATGAGGATGTGAGGAGCAGTCTTGAGACTGAGAGAGGAGGGAGGCTGGCTCCAGGCGGCAGAAGACCTAGCAGCAGGCAGAACTGCCTGCCGTTAAGCATATCATCATATGGGACTTCTTAATCACTGGGTTAAGATTCTGAGCTTCCAATGTGGGAGCCATGGGTTCAACCCCTGATCAGGGAACTAAGATCCTTCATGTTCTGTGGCAGCACCAAAAAAAAAAAAAAACCTTGGTTTCAAAATTAATGCTAGATGAATCAAGACATTGTAGTGTTGACATGAGAGCAGACAAATACTTGGTTGCCTCTTACACACTAAACTTCTATCAGTGTCATCTTACCCAGAAACTGTTTCTTACATGGTCACGCCAAACTCAGTAACCACACCACCACTACCACCCCCGCACTCTCCCAGCCTCATCTGCCTGGTTTGTATTAACTATATGTGTATGTTTGTATCTTCCTTCAGTAAATATTTTCCTGGAAGTCAGAGATTGAATTTTTCACTTTTTTTTTTTTTTTTTACATTTCCTTCTGTGGATCTAGCAAAGTGACAGGAACATATTAGGTGCTGAATAAATATTTGATGCACCAAAATAATTTCCACTAAAAATGAATTTGTCAAGTCCTAGTGGCCTTCATGCCTGTAGGCCTTCATTTGTTCAACAACAGAACATCTACTAAATATTTATATCCTATTTATCTAGCATCCTTGACCTCTCTGCTATTTAGATATGCTGAAACTTCTTAAAATGCCTCAAATTCAGTTTCACTCAGAAGCATTGTCTCATGTGAACCACAGTGTCTGGTGCAAAATAACCGGTAGAGGAGATCTGAAAAGAAGCAAAAGTATGATAGCCCAGGTTCCCATGAATTTTACCATCTGATCTGACCAAACACATCTGCAAAATTTGACAATATATAATTTTAAAAAACCTTTCAACAAATGTAAATTAATAAGACATAAACTAAATACATGTCTAGAGAACTTGGAGAGAAAAAATATTAGAACTAGGTGAATTTAATGAGAACCAGCTGTAGAAAGTAAGGTTTGTCTTCAATATAAAGACTCAGTGAACATGAATGGCTTTAAAAAATACTGTTTCAGATTAAATGAATGACATGAGCAAAAGCAAGAAGATAAAAGGCATATTGAGAAAACAGCAACCCCATTTCCTTGATGAAACTATGGTATCTCAACTAGGATACAGGAACTGTTGCTCAACATGCTAGTCCTGCAGAAAGTAAGTCTATGAAGCTGAAATCAATCTTTAGAGCCAATTGTGCAGGGATTCTCCAAATCAATTCCTTCCTCCCTTCTTTCCCTGGGGTGACAGTGGAAAGGGCTATTTCTCCTATTATGAAGCAAAGACTATTCCCCTATCCCTTGAAATCCAGAATAGCCTCGTCACCTGCTTTGACCAACAGAATCTGATGGAAGTGACACTGGGCTACTTCCACCAGAGGCCTGGATGCTCCTGTTTTTTGTTTTTTTTGTTTTTTTTTTTTTCCTTCTCAGAACCGTGTCATAAAGAAACTCAGTCTGCATCATTGAAGGAAGGAAGTTCACATGGAGAGAGATCTGGAAAACAAAACACCATCTTGGAAGGACTGTCCAACCTCCAGATGAATGAAGTTGCTAAGTGACCTTAGCTATACCAACTAGATCAGAAGAACCACCAGCAAGTGTAGGCTACCAACAGAGCTGTAACAAATAAATTGCTGCTGTGCTAAGCAATTAAGTTTTGGGCTTATTGTTACCCAGCAATAAATAACTGAAACATCATCCAATTTCTTTCATTTCCTCATATCCACCCAACTTCAGACACCCTGTGTCCTCCTGCTGTCTAATAATCATCATAATCATAATTCAATCTGACCTTCATAACTTACTATTATGCCAGACATCACAGTAAATGTTTACAGGAATGATCTTATTCACAGAAAACCCTAAGAGATGGTATAGTGGGTTGAATGGTGCCCCCCACAAATATATGTCCCTGAAAACTGTGAATGTGACCTAATTTGGAAAAAGGATTTTCACAGACATAATTAAATGAAGGATCACAAGATGAGATTATCCTGGGTCATCTGGGTGGTCCCTCTATCCAATGGACAGACAGAAGAAAGGACAGAAGCAAAGAGAAAGCCATGGGAAGACCAAGGCAGAGAGGCTGGAATGTGTAATCACAAGTCAAAGAATGCTATCGGCCACCAGGAGCTGGAAGAAGTAAATGTGGAATCTCGAGAGCCTCTGGAGGAAGCATAGCCTTTCTGAAACCTTTCAGACCCCTGATCTCCAGAACTGTGAGAGAACACTTTTTTGTTTTAAAGCCAAATGTGGTAATTTGTTACAGCAGTTATAGAAAACTAAAACAGATGGATTCTCTTTTTATCCCCATTTTATGGATGAGGAGATTAAGCTACTTAATGAGAAGATTAAATAATTTGCCCAACATCACATGGTAATAGGCAGAGGGGTCAGGCTTGAATGTAGGCAATCTATAAGCCTCCTTCACATCAGTTACCTGGACCAGTCCCATCTCCTTGCACTCTGTACCTATCTTTCCAGCCTCCTTCTGTCAAAAATGCCCTGCTTGCAGCAAAGTGTAAGGAAAAGGTCTAATAATTAATACATTTAATATCTTATTAATTCTCAATGCCAGCTTTGTGTTTGAATCCTTCTGGGACATGATAGTAATTATATTTTATTGAAAGAAAGAACAGAGTCCACTGGAATGCAATAAAATAGTGAAGCTTTAAGTCTCAACTACAGGCAGATGGTGGAGACATTTGGCAACCAAAAATTTTGCCTTTGTGTCTCTTAATTTAATATGTAACATCTTGCCTGGAAAATCCCATGGATGGAGGAGCCTGGTAGGCTGCAGTCCTTGGGGTCTCTAAGAGTCGGACACGACTGAACAACTTCACTTTCACTTCTCACTTTCATGCATTGGAGAAGGAAATGGCAACCCACTCCAGTGTTCTTGCCTGGAGAATCCCAGGGATGGGGGAGCCTGGTGGGCTGCTGTTTATGGGGTCGCAGAGGGTCAGACACGACTGAAGCAACTCAGCAGCAGCAGGTAAGATATGGGAGACATTTAGAATCCACTAAACTGTAAGTTTTTAAAGGGCAGCATTCAGGTTTAATGTACAGTAATTTCTGCTGTGGTGCAATAAATACATAGCTGAAAAACCTGAAGTCTACCAAAATTATGCACAAAAACATAACGTTATTATGGGAACAGCTAGGGAAATTGTGACCCAAGGAATGACATAGAAGTGAGTTCCCTAGGTTTTCTGTTTACTTCATATATCCCAGACATAGAGATGAAGAAGCCAGTAGTCCCAGAAATGCCAGTGAGTGCATACAAACAAAAAATATCTCAAACAAAAGCCTACTCTTTTGAGCCAAAGGACCAGGAAAGAAAAAACCTCAAAAGAGAGAAATTAAAAAATGCAATGCTACTTACAATTGTTCAAAAGAGTGAAAAGCTTTGGTATATAAATATAACAAAACATGCATAGCAATTGTATGCTGAAAACTACTAAATGAAAAGAATCAAACAAGATCTGAATAAATGGAAAGATATACTCTGTTCATGAATTGGAAGTCTCCATGCAGTACAGACGTCAATTCTTCCCAGGCTGATATACAGGTTTAACACAATTTCTATCAAGATTCCAGCAAGTTTTTTTGTAGATATACTTAAGATTATTCTAAAATTTATATTCAAAGTTAAAGCAACTAGAACAGCTAACACATTCTTGAAAAAGAAAAAAAATAGGAGAAATAAGTCTAATTGTAAGCTAAGTAATCATAGCCACAGTAACCAAGGCTGTGTGGCATTGCTAAAGGGACAGACACACAGATCAATGGAACCCAATAGAGAACTCAGAAACAGACTTGCACAAATATGCCCAATTGATTTTTATGAAAGTGTAAAAAAAAACTCAATGAAGAAAGGATAGTCTTTTCAACAAATGGTGCTGGAACACTTAGCAAAAAAATGAAACTATATACATTGGCCAAAAAATGAAACTATGACATAAACTTCACATCTTATACAAAAATTAACTCAAGATGGATCACAGGCCTAAATGCAAATGTAAAACTTAAAACTTCTATTTAAAAAAACATAGAAAATCTCCAGGATCTAGGGACAGGAAAACAGTTATCATAAATGACTCCAAAATGCAATCCCCCAAACAAGAAACTGAATAATAGAGCTTCGTCAAAATTTAAAATGTTCTCTTTACAAAACACTGTTGAGAGATGAAAAAACTACAAAACTAAAGATCAGAAGAAAAAAAAAAACAATTAAAAAAATGGAAAAAGATGTGAAAAATATTTTCACTGAAGACATTCAAATGACAAATAAGCAGATGAAGATATTCAATATCATCAGACATTCAATTCAGTTCAGTTCAGTTCAGTCGCTCAGTTGTGTCCAACTCTTTGCAACCCCATGGACTGCAGCACGCCAGCCCTCCCTGTCCATCACCAACTCCCGGAGTTTACCCAAACTCATGTCCACTGAGTTGGTGATGCCATCCAACCATCTCATCCTCTGTCATCCCCTTCTCCTCCTGCCCTCGATCTTTCCAGCATCAGGGGCTTTTCCAGTGATTCAGTTCTCCGCATCAGGTGGCCAAAGTATTGGAGCTTCAGTTTCAACATCAGTCCTTCCAATGAACACCCAGGACTGATCTTCTTTAGGATGGACTAGTTGGATCTCCTTGTAGTCCGAGGGACTCTCAAGAGTCTTCTCCAACACCACAGTTCAAAAGCATCAATTCTTTGGTGCTCAGCTTTCTTCACAGTCCAACTCTCACATCCATACATGACCATAGGAAAAACCATAGCCTTGACTAGACGGACCTTAGTCAGCAAAGTAATGTCTCTGCTTTTGAATATGCTGTCTAGGTTGCTCATAACTTTCCTTCCAAGGAGTAAGCGTCTTTTAATTTCATGGCTGCAGTCACCATCTACAGTAATTTTGGAGCACAAAAAAATAAAGTTTGCCACTGTTTCCCAGTCTATTTGCCAAGAAGTGATGGGACCGGATGCTATGATCTTAGTTTTTTGAATGTTGAGTTTTAAGCCAGCTTTTTCACTCCCCTCTTTCACTTTCATCAAGAGGCTCTTTAGTTCTTTTCACTTTCTGCCATAAGGGTGGTGTCATCTGCATATCTGCTGCTGCTGCTAAGTCACTTTAGTCGTGTCTGACTCTGTGCGACCCCATAGACGGCAGACCACCAGACTCCCCCATCCCTGGGATTCTCCATATCTGAGGTTATTGATATTTCTCCCAGCAATCTTGATCCCAGCTTGTGCTTCATCCAGCATTAGACATTAGAGAAATTCAAATTAAAACCATAGTGAGATACCAATGGACACCTTTCGGAATAACTAAAACAAAAAATATTACAACACCAAATGTCAGCAAGGGTGCAGAAAAACTAGATCACTGATGGGAATGTAAAATGGGACAATCACTTCAGAAAACAATTTGACAGCTAAAAAATAGTCATGCAACTTTCATATAAGCCAGTGATTGCAATCCTAGATATTTATCCCAGAGAAATTGAGTTATTTTCACACAAAATCCTGAACACAAATGTCTATAGAGCTTCATTCATAATAGTTAAAAACTGGAAGCAACCCAGATGCCTTTCAACTGACTGGTTAAGCAAATTGTGGTATATCCATACCGTGGAATACTATTCAGGTTAAGGAATGAACTAGCATCACACAAACACAACTTGGATGAATATCCAGAAAATTATGCTGTGTGAAAAAAGCTAATTCCTAAAGACTGCATACTATATGCATCCATCTTAATAGCCTGGTAATGACAAAATTACAGAAATAAACAACAGATAAGTGTTCACAGGGATTAGGGAGTGGGGGAATAAAGTAGGTGTAGCTATAAAAGGGCCCCATGAGGGATCCTTGTGCTGATGGAGAAGCTCTGTATATTTCCTTCTATCAGCAGCAATATTCCAGCTGAGACAGTGTGTTATAGTTTTTGTAGGCTATTACCACTGGGGCTAACTAGGAAAATGGTACAAGGCATGTATTATTTATACAATTGCATGTTAAAAAAATACACAAGGATCAAGAACTCTTCCAACATTAAATCCTTCCAAGAAAAACCCTTCTGAGTCAGAGCATGCAGCCAAATATGGGAAGAGCAAACGCAGTGACTGGGCGCTGGGCGCCATACTGGCTCGCTGCATTCAGCTCTTACTGTGCCCTGTGTGCTGGAAGTGTTCAGTACCAATATTCAGTGGCACAAAATATGAGTAAATGTTATTATTTAATGACACAAAATGTTAATGTCACATAAACCAACATGACTTCTGTGTTATTCTGATATCGTTCTTCTACTTACCACTCTTATATCAGCTAACTTGTGTTACAGAAATATGTTCTTTATTTCCAAGTAACTATACTGGCATCAAGTAGGTAAACAATATGGGGGGGGTGCAGTTGGAGTGGAATCTGAATGAATGAATACATGAACTGAAGCCAGAGGTATGCGGATAAAATTGGAAAATCATGTTTGAAGAAGATTCAGCTAGTGGCTTACTGTAAGCTGTAAAACATAAAGCAGAGACAGAAAACATAAAAGCAATCAAGGTTTTTGTTAAAGTCTAATTAGGGATATCAAAGGCCTGAATAGGAGTAAAACTGTAGGACTTTACATGAAAAGGAACCAGCAAAATTAATAAGGGATTGGATGCAAAAAAGGCCCTAAGTTGGGACTTCCCTGGTGGTCCAGTGGCTAAGACTCTGTGCTCCCACTCCAGGGGGCCTGGGTTTGCTCCTTGGTCAGGGAACTGACCAGATCCCACATTCTGCAACTAAGCCTGGGTACAGCCAAATAAACAAATATTGAAGAAAAAAGGCCCTAAGTTTTTATTTAGGACACCAGGAAAATCCAAACGGTTCTCTTGACAGTAATGAAAAAAATTTTTGAAAGGTGACAACTAGAAGAGAATTATCTGAGTTTATTTAATAAGCTAAATACAATGTGTAAAGATATTCAAATAACATTGTCCTGCAGATGAATAGAGATGTGGGGTTAAAGAAAGGGCACGAGATAAAAGCCACTTAAACAGTGGTATTAGTTGGTGCTAGAGATGAGGAAAAGCTCCCAAAGCAATGATTCATCATCCATCATCCTAGATATGGGGTGTGTAGGACTGGATTAGGGTTCAGTTTCCCTCCCCAACAAGAAGAGAAGGTTTTGATAGAGTTGAACTCATATATGAAGATAAATTACCTCATTTTTTAAGGTTAGAGGAATAGATGGAGCAAAATGCAACAGAAATTTAAAACAACATTTCAAATGCAATGCAACTGATGCCAAATTCCCCATCTTTCCCCTTACCAAGTCTCCTGCCTAATTATATGATACAGTTGGAAGTATTGCCAAAGACTTATTCTAATTTTGCAGTGACAACACCATCTCAGGCTCTGCTTCCTCTCCCCACACCTAAAGTGGCTAACTCTTACTTTTGCAGCTATCCCCTCTCAAAAATAGATCCTTTGAGACCACCACAGCTACTGAAAAATTCCTCATCTAAGTGTAACACCTACTACAGCAAGTCCATCCACACATTCTCTAGATAATTAGTTTCATGGAATTCTGCTTTTGCTGGAACATTCTGCCAATAACTCCAACTTGCCCAGTAAAGAAATAAAGAACAGGTGTTTGTCTTGCCAACACTCTCACCACAAGATTATTTTAACAATTAATAGAAAGCAAAACACAATGGTAGTATCCATATTTTTCTACTTCATCATAGTAACTGATGAGGTGGAAAGATTTCCCAACTGGGCTTCCCGTTGGCATCTATAGGATTCCTCTGATGGACTCCTCCTGCTTCCCACCCTCTCCTTTCTCCTTCAGTCCTTTTAGGATACAGGTATAGCATTTCTGAGAAAGCCACACATGATGCTCAGATGATAAAGAATCTGCCTGCAATGTAGGAGACCCAGGTTCGATCCCTCAGTTGGGAGGATCCCCTGGAGAAGGAAATGGCAACCCACTTCAGTATTCTTGCTTGGGAAATGCCATGGACAACAGGAGAGCATGGTGGGCTACAGTCCATGGGGTCACAGAGAGTTGGACACCATTCAGCGACCGACACATGCGTATAGACACATGTACTCAACTACCTCCAGTCCTGAGAAATCTGCTCTTCCAACATCTTAATGGAGGGGCAGGTAGAAAGCCTCCTTTCTTTGATTTGTGTAGCCTCAGTGGACACTTCTGTTACACATCGCTCCAGTTCTCACCAGCTTTTGAAGTGGTGACTGTAGCCTGCCTCTCCCAGATGCACCTCTGGCTGCTCATGCCAGTTCTCCACTTAGATTCCCAGGGGCTCTGCCCCCTCCCAGAGGGGATACTGGGCACTGACCTCAACAGGAGGTTACACGCCCCTCTACTCTCACATCTTTAATCGACCCCATTCCATCAACAACACTAGCTTTGTACTTGACCGAGGGTTGGGAGATGGAGATGAAAATAATTTTGATACTAAAAATAACCCTACAACTGATTCACTTGGCTGTGAACAGAAACGAACACAACATTGTAAATCAACTATAGCCCAATTAAAAAAAATTTTTAAAGACCCTAAACATCAGTGTTCCTGGAGTGTATGAAAAAAAGTAAAGATCAAGTTAAATTCTTCACATAAATTCTCTCATTGGGTCAACTGGTTCCCAGCCTTGCTCCCTTGTCCATCCTCAGCAACAGGAAAAGAACATTCTTAAATCCACCATGTTGCAAATTTTCCCCTCCCTCTAGGAAACTTTATCCCTCTACTTAAGGAGGTTAATCTTATTCTAAAATATGATCCTCCACTTCCAATTAGGGAAACCCATAGCTCAAGTAAGATCTCCCTGCAAAGGCTGAGTTGTTCAATTTGGAACAACACTTTGGACTTAGCCAATGTACATGCTCATCCTTCCCAGAACAAGTGTAATCAAAATTCCTTTTAAAGAAAAGAAACACTTCCCTCAAGGCAACAAGATATGCAAAGCTTGCCCCAGGTCACTAAGGAGATAGCATTTTCATGCTGTTAACAAAGATATGAATCCCCCTTTCTCAGTCTCCTGTCCCCAGACCTTATCTAGGCTTTTCACTTTGTAAACCAAACAACCAACCAACCGAGGAAACCATGACAGCACCTATGAGAATAGTGCCATCAACTTAATTGCTACTCTGTAGCTAGATAGTATATTCAAAAGCAGAGACACTACTTTGCCGACTAAGGTCCGTCTAGTCAAGGCTATGGTTTTTCCTGTGGTCATGTATGGATGTGAGAGTTGGACTGTGAAGAAGGCTGAGCGCCAAAGAATTGATGCATTTGAACTGTGGTGTTGGAGAAGACTCTTGAGAGTCCCTTGGACTGCAAGGAGATCCAACCAGTCCATTCCGAAGGAGATCAGCCCTGGGAGTTCTTTGGAAGGAATGATGCTAAAACTGAAACTCCAGTACTTTGGCCACCTCATGCGAAGAGCTGACTCATTGGAAAAGACCCTGATGCTGGGAGGGATTGGGGGCAGGAGAAGAAGGGGACGACAGAGGATGAGATGGCTGGATGGCATCACGGACTCGATGGATGTGAGTCTGAGTGAACTCTGGGAGATGGTGATGGACAGGGAGGCCTGGCGTGCTGCGATTCATGGGGTCACAGAGAGTGGGACATGACTGAGCAACTGAACTGAACTGAACTGAGCTCTCTTTGTTGTTGTTTAGTTGCTAAGTCATGTCTGACTCTTTGTGACCTCATGTAGCTTGCTAGCTACTTCTGTCACAGATTTTCCAGGCAAGAATACTGGAGCGGGTTGCTGATCTTCCTGACTCAAGGACTGAACTCTCATCTCCTGCATTGGCAGGTGGATTCCTAACCACTGCACCACTAGGGAAGCCTCACCTTACCTTGGATCAAATCCTATCCTAGCTAAGATTTCCTCCCATTTTAGGACAGTGTTCCTTGGTATCCTTGAGGGATTGGTTCCAGGACCCTCTGAGGAGACCAAACTCCACAGATGCTGAAGTCCTTTATATAAAATTGTATAGTATTTGCATATAAGATACATACATCTTCCTGTATACATTATATCATCTCTAGATTACTTGTGATACCTAATACAATGTAAATGTTATATCAATAGGTGCCAGGGCAGCAAACAAATTTTGCTATTTGAAGCTTTATGAAAACTTTTTTCTAAAGTATTTTTGATCCATGGTTAGTTGACTCTGTGGAGGAAGAACTCACAGATGTGGAGAGTCAGCTGCACTGAAATAGGGCGAAGACTAACATGGAGGTAGATATTCCACAAAGCCACCTATTTTTTTTCTCTGCAGGATTGCTTTTTTCCTTATTTTACTAGGATGGAGTAAATGTTCCTTCCCTGCAAAGTTCTTTCTTATTAGTCCTCAGATCTCCTGTCTTCCCTGGGTTGTACCTTGTCCCCCATCAGTGAGAATTTGTGGCTAATCTGTTAGCCTGTTGGTTACTCCTAGTTAGAGTGAAGTTACTTGTGGGAGACCCAGATTCGATCTCTGGGTCGGGAAAATCCCCTGGAGAAGTGAATGTCAACCTATTCCAGTATTTTTGCCTGGAGAATTCCATGAACAGAGGATCCTGGCCAGCTGCAGTCCATGAGATCACAAAGTGACTTTCACTTTCACACAAGCTTTTATCAGTATAAATTTTTCTTTAGGGTATGTTAGTTGCTCAGTAAGGGGATCTTCCCCACCCAGGGATTGAACCCCAGCCTCCTGCATTACAGGCAGATTCTTTACCATCTGAGCCACCAGGGAAGCCCATAGCTTTTCTTTATTACATTTCTCTAAAATTGAAGTGGTTCCATCAAAAGCCATTTGAAATCTTCTGCCAAAGTCATCTTCTGTTTCTCACATTATAAATCCCTAACCTTCTAAATCCGCATTCTCTAAATCCCTTTATTAGTTCCCATTTCCTTGTCAGATTTTACTTCCCACCCTCAGATAACTGCTTTCTTCCACCTCCTCTGCTCACATCATTTTTTGTTCCTGGGATTTCTCTTTTCCTGCCCTTTTTGTACTCCACATCTGCACATTTTTTCAAGCCACCTGACCTCTCACGAGAATACCCTCTCACTTCTCATCTGACAAACCAGCTCTCTCAGCTATTAAAATATGGGAAATTTTCCAAAAACTCCTACATACTCTAGAACCTATAGTGACAGATTCACTACTGCTGTCAGGAGACAGTTCTCAGGGCTCAAAATAAACAGTCCTTTATTGATCAAGAACTTGATGATTGTGTTGCAGTGGCATAATATATGCATTACTTCAGCCACCTGATAAACTAGAAATGTACTCCAATGACATTGGTAATTAAACAGCCTTGTGAGATAACTCAAGAATCTAACCACCATTTATAACATTACTCGTTTGTGAAAATGAGGCCTCCATTCTAAATAACCGCAAATGAACTTTTGAAGCATGAATGTTCCACACCTGGCATTGGTAGACATTGCCGTAGTTTGCCATCCACGTGCAAGATTCATCTAATGCAGGAAGCCACAGCTTTTCTGTTCCAAGGACCCAGAAGAAATGCATTGCTGCACACTGGAGGAAGCCCACGTGTTGATGACAATAACAGTAAAACATCTATTTCTGTATATTTTTACCTTTTAATCACATCTAATTTTTAAAACCATCCTTAAGATTTTTAGAGCCAAAAGCACAGATTGGAGCAAACAGCCAACTATTTGGAGACAAGTAACCTAGATCAAGGCCTGACTCTACTGTGTATTAGATACCTAACTGGCCAAGTCACTTAATCCTTCTGAGCCTAGTTTCCTTAAGAGTAAAGCAACAGAAGTAACAACACTATTTACGCTATCAAATGTCATGGCTCTTCAGTAAGGCATGGCATCGGGACTAGTTGTGAGCAGGGGTGGAACTGCTGGGACAAGTAGGGTCTAGGGTGACCACAGAAATTCAAACAAACAAGTAGGACATAGCAACCAAGGGAATGAAGCAATGCCCAAACATAAGGCAGACAAACACCAAGTCAGAAGGCAGAAGTAGCAGGATGTCCTCACTTGTGTTCAAAATCTGGTGAACAAGACTGAGTGGGTGGTATTCACCATCCTAGGATTCCACTGAGGTCTTTATCAAAGCCAGTTTCACTCCCTTGGGAAGAGAATAAAGCAAGCATTTAAAATTATAGGGAGATAGACAGAATGTGAATCTAAGGGAAGCCCAGTTCTATGCAATGAGTGGGGCAACAGACGCTTGGAAACAGGTGGCAAACTATGATGAAACTGTAGAGTGGCTTCACCAGAACTCAAGACAAAGGATTCTAGTGGTCATCCCTGAGATGCCATGCCCAGCAGCAAAAAAATCTTGTAGCATGACACTAAGGTCACACATTATCAGGGAGAGAATTTTTTTTTTTTAACATTTCAAGTTGCTCAGTCTTGTCCGACTCTTTGTAACCCCATGGACTATACAGTCCATGGAATTCTCCAGGCAAGAATACTGGAGTGGGTAACCTTTCCCTTCTCCAGGGGATCTTTCCAATCCGGGGACTGAACCCAGGTCTCCCGCATTGCAGGCGGATTCTTTACCAGCTGAGCCATTAGAGAAGCCCAAGAATACTGGGGTGGGTACCTATCTCTTCTCCATGGGATTTTCCCAACCCAGGAATCAAACCAGGGTCTCCTGCACTGCAGAGGGGCTCTTGATCAACTGAGCTATCAGGGGAGCCCAAAATCTGATGCTTGTAGTTTATCTCCTCCTGCTGCTTAAGAGAGAGATAAAAAATATCTGATACTTGCAGGCTATTTTCCATTTGGAGACCCTTAGCCTTCCTACCTGTTTCTTCTCATTCCCTCCTTTTCTTTTAGGAGAATTATGTTGCCTAGGGAAAGGGGTGTCATCTCTAAATTGGTGAGGCAACATATTCCCCTAACCCTCATATTGAGGGTCTCTGATCCAGGGGCCCCAAGTAGTAGTTGGAGGAAACTGCCACAGTGGCAGGAGTTTGAGCAACCATTTGTAACTTAGCCTATAGCAATGTACACTGAGGGGGCACAGGGCGGTTTGACAAGAAACATCTTCCAGTAGGATCAAACTTGACTTTAGTTCAGTTAGTTCAGTGGGCTGGGACTTGGTGTGCTTGGTTTTGGGGCGTTAGAGCAGGTGAGGTCCTCTCACTGCCGGGTGACCACAGGCCTCTTCTTGGCTCCTGTCACTCTGTAAATGCTGGGTGCCAGAGTACCATGGGGGTAAGGAAGATTGGCACCACAGCTGATGCTCAGCAAGTGTCAGAAAAGTACATGGACCAAGGACTGAATAATGAATTTGTTGTTGATTAGTTGCTAAGTTGTGTCTGACTCTTTGCAATCCCGTGGACTGCAGCACACCAGGCTTCCATGTCCTTCACTATCTATCACAGTTTGCTCAAAGTCATGGCCATTGAGTCAATGATGCCATCCAACCATCTCATCCTCTGTCGTCCCCTTCTCCTCCTGCCCTCAATCTTTCCCAGCATCAGGGTCTTTTCCAATGAGTCAGCTCTTTGCATCAGGTGGCCAAAGTATTGAATAATGAACGCCTCAAGTTAAAATGGCTTCCCTCATAGCTCAGTTGGTAAAGAATCCGTCTGCAATGCAGGAGACCCCGGTTCAATTCCTGGGTTGGGAAGATCCACTGGAGAAGGGATAGGCTACCTACTCCAGTATTCTTGGGCTTTCCTTGTGGCTGAGCTGGTAAAGAATCCACATGCAATGCGGGAGACCTGGGTTCGATCCCTAGGTTGAGAAGATCCCCTAAAGAAGGGAAAGGCTACCCACTCCAGTATTCTGGCCTGGAGAATTCCATAGACTGTATAGTCCATGGGGTCACAAAGAATCAAACATGACTGAGTGACTTTCAAGTTAAAGTCCATGAACAGGAGGTGAGGATTCAGACATAGGAGCGTTTTGTACAAAGAAGAGCCTATACTTTTTCCCTCCTGCACAGGAACTTTAAGGACAGTGTCTCATTCCTCTTATTAAAACTTAAGGCTGCAGACATCCTTAGTCCTGTGCTCTCTTCACTTTGGAAGATAGAATGCAGCCCTCTGAATGCATTTTAAGAGCTGTGTAGGAAAAGACAAGCTTAGAAAAATTCAATAAAAGACGAGAAGCCACTTGTTGACAAAATCCAGCATTCCTGATTGAAGCCAGGCAACAGCACTAAACAAAAAATGTGTTAGGCAAAGTGACTTAGTCACTTAGTAAATACTTTAACATCCATGTGGAAGTGCCTGATGTATCAGTCCTGCTATATCTCCCTTGCAATGCATTTAAGGAGCTGTATAATATAGGGTGCAGTCCAAGGTGTTTTGATATTGGCTTACTGGTGATTGTGTGAGGCGTGCAGTCTAGATGGGCAAGGTCTGCCCTGCGGGCGTGGTGCGTGCTCAGTGGCTTCAGTCGTGTCCGACTCTATGCAACCCCATATGCACTGCAGCCCACGAGGCTCCTCTGACCATGGCATTCTCCAGGCAAGAATACTGGAGTGGGTGGCCATGCCTTCCTCCAGGGGATCTTCCCGACCCAGATCGAACCTGGGTCTCTTACATCTCCTGCTTTGGCAGACAGGTTCTTTACTACAAGTGCCACCTGGGAAGTCCGAGTTCTGCCCTACAGCCCTGCAAACCCATGTGTGAGCGTTAGGAGTTCCCACCACGGGGAGAGGCATGTAGACCTGTGTTTCTTCGGCTCTCATCCCCAGCAAAGGGACCTTCAGATTTCCTAATTAGGCTATATTCAATGTTCACAGGCTGCTGATGGATGAGATACTGAAGTGTAATCACAGCTGATATTATTCATGTCCCAGGAATGTGCAGCCGAGGCCGCTCTGCTTGCTCCAGCAGGAAACAATGGTGTAATTGACAGGGCTTTTTAGTTTCAGATTCTGGTCTGACTTTATTCCTTCTGTTTGGTCATGATTGCAGAACAGGTATCTAGAGAGGAGGAGTAAACATGCTGTGAGTTCCTTTTCCGTGTTGTTTGAAGCTCCTTGAGTCATATACAGACCGGCGTAGCCTGTCCAGAAATGGGGCCAACTGGGGAAGCTTTGATTTGTTGCCTAAAGGCCATAGTAACCACAGAAGGACAACTACCTTAATCAACAGGTGTTGTGCCAGGCATTGTGCTAAAATAAAAGGTGAAGATAAGCTGCCCTGAAAAGGTTGGCTATGAGGTGAAAAAGCAGACAAAATATGCCAACAATTAACACAAGTCAGATGCAGCTCAGTGCTGTGACAGAGGAAAAAGTCTTAATGACTCCCCGGAGCAGGGGAAGATGAACTCTGACTACAGGGAGATATCCTACCAAAGGAGCGTCTTGAAGGATGAGTAACAGAACATGAAGGAGGTGTGGGTACATTCCAGGAGCTAGGAAAGGGGGCAGAGTCATGTGCAAGAAGCTATAAAAACACAGAAGAGGGACAGTGGCCCAGCCAACAGGACCCCAGAGCATTTGACAGAGGCTGGGGGCCTTGAAGGGCCCGGAGGTGCTAGTCAGGTGGAGCTGGAAAGGATATTCTAGAAAGAAGAGGCAGCGCTGCACATACAGAGCGGTGAGAGAATGTGGTGGCTTTGAATACCACAAATCACTCAGTTTGTTTGGAAACTGAGGAGGATTTAAAAGATGAGCTTGGAGAAGTAGGCAAGAGCCAGGGCATAGCAGAAGTTATTTTTAGCCAGCTGAGCACTTTATATTTTATTCTGATGGCTATGAGAAACCACATAAGGTGGTCCAATCTTTCTGACTCAGTGACAGATTGAATCTGGGGAGAAAGTAGAGATGGTGCCAGGATCGGTATCTAAACCAAGAGAAAGTCCTTTAACAACTTGTTGTGCAGAGAGGTTACTTTCTGTGTCTTCCTGCACTTTCTCAAGACAGCTGTGGCCGTGAGAATCAGGGTGAAGTGAAGACTTCAGAGGTGCCCGTCTTCTCAGGGATGGTGGCCACAGAGTCTATATCATTTCCAGAGGATTCCAAATACAACCAGACACACACTTGCCAGTGCAGGGCAAAAGTGAGAAAGAATTTCTCATCAAAATTTCAAAATATCCACTCACTTATTTACTGATACTGGTGTTGGAGAAGACTCTTGAGAGTCCCTTGGACTGCAAGGAGACCCAGCCAGTCCATTCTGAAGGAGATCAGCCCTGGGATTTCTTTGGAAGGAATGATGCTAAAGCTGAAGCTCCAGTGCCTTGGCCACCTCATGCAAAGAGTTGACTCATTGGAAAAGACTCTGATGCTGGGAGGGATTGGGGTCAGGAGGAGAAGGGGACGACAGAGGATGAGATGGCTGGATGGCATCACTGACTCGATGGACATGAGCCTGGGTGAACTCCAGGAGTTGGTGATGGACAGGGAGGCCTGGCATGCTGCGATTCGTGGGGTCGCAAAGAGTCAGACACGACTGAGCGTCTGAACTGAACTGAACTGAACTGAACTGAAAGAGTTCATCAAGTTTCTCTCAAGTCATTCATTTCCCAATCCATATCCAGAGCCAGCAGTATTTTGGATACTGAATGTATATATCAATATAGACTGTAACTAAATTTAAAATTTATGTTTGTCATGGAACTTTCATAGTTGCATTTCAGTAATACAAATCAATAGTCAATCATCAACCCTGATTATCAATATAGAAAAAAAAGATAGTGTCCTATACTTTTGTACCCTTTTCTTTTGCTGGCTTACTTGTCTACTTCTAATTTTCTGTAAGAAAGCTCTTTATTCATGATGAATCAAAATTTATTTATTATTTAAAAAGTTAAATTTCCAAGCTCTAAACTGTAAAGGAAAGAGTTAAAGAAACAAAAGCCAGACAAACAAAATAATTAAGCCCAGATCCTCTTCTCAGCACTTTTTTAAAACAACTTTTTAAATTTTAAAATAGTTGTAGACTTACAGAAAAATTACACCGATGATAGAGTCCCCATATACCATTTCCCTGTTATTACTATTTTATATTAATAGGGTACATTTGTGACAGTTTGTGAACCAATATTGATACATTATTTTTAACTAAAGTCTGAACAAAATATTTTATTCACATTTATTCACTTTTTACCTAATATTCTTTCTCTGTTCCAGGATCCCATTCAGTATGGCATATTACATGTAATTGTCATGTCTCAAGGCTCTTCTTCATTGTGAGTTTCTAAGGCTTTGTTTTAATGAATTTGACGGTTTTGAGGGGAAGTGGTCAAGCATTTTGTAGAATGTCCCTCAATTTAGGAACTGTCTGATGTTTTTCTCATGATTAGACTGTGGCTATGAGTTTTTGCAAGGAAGATCACAGAGATAAAATGCCATTCTCATCAAATTATTTCAAGACTGCATATTAGCATGATCTAATTAAAAGACGCTTACTCCTTGGAAGAAAAGTTATGACCAACCTAGAAGCATATTGAAAAGGAGAGACATTGTTTTGCCAACAAAGCTCCATCTAGTCAAGGCTATGGTTTTTCCAGTGGTCATATATGGATGTGAGTGTTGGACTGTGAAGAAGGCTGAGCACCGAAGAATTGATGCTTTTGAACTGTGGTGTTGGAGAAGACTCTTGAGAGTCCCTTGGACTGCAAGGAGATCCAGCCAGTCCATTCTGAATGAGATCAGCCCTGGGTGTTCTTTGGAAGGAATGATGCTGAAGCTGAAACTCCAGTACTTTGGCCACCTCATACAAAGAGTTGACTCATTGGAAAAGACTCTGATACTAGGAGGGATTGAGGGCAGGAGGAAATGGGGATGACAGAGGATGAGATGGCTGGATGGCATCACTGACTCGATGGACGTGAGTTTGAGTGAATTCCAGGAGTTGGTGATGGACAGGGAGGCCTGGCGTGCTGCGATTCATGGGGTCACAGAGAGTCGGACACGACTGAGCGACTGAACTGAAGTGAACTGAACTGATGACAGCTGATGTTGACTTTGTCACCTGGTTGAGGTTGTGTTTGTCAGGTTTCTTCGCTGTCCAGTTACTTTTCCCTCACCTTTTCTATTGTATTATTTTAAAGGAAATCCCTATATGCAGCCGAAGAAGGCAATGGCACCACACTCCAGTACTCTTGCCTGGAAAATCCCATGGATGAGCCTAGTAGGCTGCGGTCCATGGGGTTACTAAGAGTTGGACACGACTGAGCGACTTCACTTTCACTTTTCAATTTCATGCATTGGAGAAGGAAATGGCAACCCACTCCAGTGTTCTTGCCTGGAGAATCCCAGGGGCAGGGGAGGCTGGTGGGCTGATGTCTATGGGGTCGCACAGAGTCTGACACGACTAAAGTGACTTAGCAGCAGCAGCAGCTATATGCAGCCCACAATTAAAGACTGAAGAATTATATTCTACTCTTTGATAGAGAAATATTTACATAAATTATTTGGAATCCATCTGCAGGGGAGTTTTATCTAGTGCCCTTTATTTATTTATTTATTCAATCATTTATTTTTATCAGTAAGGATTCATGGATTTATTTTATTTTATGCTTTGGGTTTTAACCCAACATTTATTTTATGCTTAGCATTATAACCCAACATTATTTCATTGCTCAAATCATTTCCACTTTGGCCATCCAGCTATCCATTGGTTCTTGCATACCTTAAAAAATCCAGTCATTGTGATATTCTCTTAAGCTCTTCCTTACTTTCTGGGACTGCAAGATGCTCCAGGCTCATCTTGTATATTTCCTGCCCTAGAGTCAGGGATTTCTTCATGGAGCCATAGTTCTTTTTATGGGAGATGGTATTAGAGACCATACTCTGTGTATCCTGGGAGTTACTGGGGGTGTTGCCACTGGTAGGTCCTCTCAGCTTACAAAGAATATACGTGTGTGTATAGTAACACATGTATATAGACATATATCTATAAACATTTTATATCTAATAAGCTACATATAGGTTCATATTGTTTCCAACTCTAACCCAGTACCATATGGATCATCCTAGCTTTCTCCCCATGCTTGTCTAGATCCTCTCCCATACAGCAAGAAACGTGGATCACAGCCTCAGCCAGCCACAACTTAATTGCTTGATTCCAGTGCACTGTAGAGTACTTATATGATTGCTAACCCATAACCTCATAGAAAATGCCGTAAACCAAAGCACTTGTGTACAATTATTCTGCCTTTAACTTTACACATTCAACAAATTTCTAAAGGTACTTAGGTGACCACTTTCCCCCCACCCCTTTCAGTGCAATTGTTCATGCATTTATAATACAGTTAGATTCTTTTGTCATATTTTGCATTCCATCCTGGGATCTTCAGTTCAGTTCAGTTCAGTCGCTCAGTCATGTCCAATTCTTTGTGACCCCATGAATCGCAGCACGCCAGCCCTCCCTGTCCATCACCAAATCCCGGAGTTCACTCACACTCACGTCCATCGAGTCAGTGATGCCATCCAGCCATCTCATCCTCTGTCGTCTCCTTCTCCTCCTGCCCCCAATCCCTCCCAGCATCAGAGTCTTTTCCAATGAGTCAACTCTTCGCATGAGGTGGCCAAAGTACTGCAGTTTCAGCTTCAGCATCATTCCCTCCAAAGAAATCCCAGGGCTAATCTCCTTCAGAATGGACTGGCTGGATCTCCTTGCAGTCCAAGGGACTCTCAAGAGTCTTCTCCAACACCACAGTTCAAAAGCATCAATTCTTCGGCTCTCAGCCTTCTTCACAGTCCAACTCTCACATCCATACATGACTACTGGAAAAACCATAGCCTTGACTAGATGGACCTTTGTGGATCTTACAACTTCCTAAATGATTTTTTAATTTGCATTGATGTTCACCCTTCATGCTGTTCACTGGGGTTTCCATGGTGGTACAGATGATGAAGAATCTGCCTTCAATGAGGGAGACCTGGGTTCAATCCCTGGGTTGGAAAGATCTCCTGGGGAAGGAAATGGCAATCCACTCTAGTATTCTTGCCTGGAGAATTCCATGGACAGAGAAGCCTGGTGGGCTACAGTCCACGGGCTCTGTAAATTTGTTTTAACTGGCTATGGTAAGACATGCAGACATGGGGAAAAAACTGTCATGATAATTTTACATGCATAGACCCCCTAGAAACAGGAGCTATGGCACACCATGCAGACCCCATGGGGAAGCACCAGGGCTCTATAGAAGAGGAACCAGGGGAAAACATAAGTAAAGACTATATCATGCTTTCTATGGGAAAGACAAACTAAGACAGGGTCAGCAGGTTTAGGATCAGCTAGTTTGAATAATTTCAGTGGGCTCTGGGTTGAGGGTTGCAGGTCTTGTCATATATGATCGGGTGATTGGGGCAGGGGATGATGGGTTCCCCAATGAGAGACCTTGGTGAGCCTGATATAAAAGAGGAGGCTGAGGTTGGCCTTCAGATTGGTTGATATGCATTTAAAAGCCACGTTCTCATGCAAATTGCTTGCTGGCTCTGGGAATTAGCTAACCTGGGAGGGACAGCTCCTTCCAGCATCCACATAGCCCCAAGATGTCAAAGCATCAGAATAAACAAACATGCTTAATACACTCCACCTTGCAAAGTCTTTATTGCTGAGTCTGTTTTCACTGGTGTTGCCTGAGACTATCTTCAGTCTTTTCCCCCTTGACCTCCCTGCTTCCTGAGGTCTAAGCAAGCTAAGAATCTGCTTAGTCTCTCCAGATTCTTGGGGCAACCTGTCCTTCAAATCCTAGTAAGATGAGGCTGCTGCTTCTATTGATGGCTCCTGTGCGCCTGTTTTGAACTTCATGCTTTGGAAGTCATATCAAGTGTACCTGTTGTGTGGCCCCATGTGAACCCCCTGGAGGTGAGGGATTCTTCTTTTCCTTTTACGCCCACTTACCATTTCTCAAAAGAGCTTCGCTGGTGGCTCAGATGGTAAAGAGTCTGCCTGCCAATGCAGAAGACACAGGTTCAATCCCTGGGTGGGGAAAATTCCCTGGAGAAGGGAAGGGCTACCCACTCTAGTATATTCTTGTCTGGAGAATTCCATGGACAGAAAAGCCTGGCGAGCTATACACTCTATGGGGTCACAAAGAGTTGGACACGACTGAAACCCTTCTTCAGCGATCAATGCAAAGAAATAGAGGAAAACAACAGAATAGGAAAGACTAGAGATCTATTCAAGAAAATTAAAGATAATGTTAGACCCTGCGGTCTCCGCCCAGGGCTTCGCCGTCCCAAAGATCACTGAGACGCAGATTCGATGCAAATAGCAAGAGGATTTATTAGGCCGACGCGCCGGGGTTCAATCTCCACCTGAGGAGACGAACCCCGAAGAGCTGTTATAGAGCAGTTTATAAGCACAAAAACCACAAACAGGTGCAGCTGGAGTGCAGCTTTTTGATTGGTGGTTAGATCTTAACCTTTTCAGTGATAGGTCTTAGTTATTGGCCCGAGACGATTTACTAGCTTACAATCATATTGTACAGCTATTTTTCAGAAAAGTTATTTCCTCGAGCTGTTCGAGAAAATCACCTTCCCGGAACAACTCTTGGGGGTCTCACTCCTAGGACATAAGGTATGTTTTGTCCTGTACCTTAAAATGAAAGGCCTGTCAGGATCAACAAAAGGCCTGAGGATGAATGCCTGTTTTTCTCCTAGGCCCCTGATAATTTTTAACTCGTGTTCTTATAGTCCCTGGAAAACCCTAAAGAAATCAGAAGGCCATGATCTCATTTTCTATGGCAGACTGACCACAGGACAAAAACAGGTCTTGATCAAAAACAAATTTTAGATTAGTTTCCACATTCCCACAATACCAAGGGAACATTTCATGCAAAGATGGGCTCGATAAAGGACAGAAACGGTCTGGACCTTACAGAAGCAGAAGATATTTAGAAGAGGTGGCAAGAATACATGGAAGAACTGTACAAAAAAGATCTTCACAACCCAGATAATCATGATGATGTGATCACTAATCTAGAGCCAGACATCTTGGAATGTGAAGTCAAGTGGGCCTTAGAAAGCATCACCATGAACAAAGCTAGTGGAGGTGATGGAATTCCAGTTGAGCTCTTTCAAATCCTGAAAGATGATGCTGTGAAAGTGCTGCACTCAGTATGCCAGCAAATTTGGAAAACTCAGCAGTGGCCACAGGACTGGAAAAGGTCAGTTTTCATTCCAATCCCTAAGAAAGGCAATGCAATAGAATGGTCAAACTATCGCACAATTGCACTCATCTTACATGCTAGTAAAGTAATGCTCAAAATTCTCCAAGCCAGGCTTCAGCAATACGTGAACCGTTAACTTCCTGATGTACAAGCTGATTTTAGAAAAGGCAGAGGAACCAGAGATCAAATTGCCAACATCCACTGGATCATGGAAAAAGCAAAAGAGTTCCAGAAAAACATCTATTTCTGCTTTATTGACTATGGAAAAGCCTTTGACTGTGTGGATCACAATAAACTGTGGAAAATTCTGAAGGAGATGGGAATAGCATACCACCTGACCTGCCTCTTGAGAAATCTATACGCAGGTCAGGAAGCAACAGTTAGAACTGGACATGGAACAACAGACTGGTTCCAAATGGGAAAAGGAGTATGTCAAGGCTGTATATTGTCACCTTGCTTATTTAACTTCTATGCACATCACGAGAAACGCTGGACTGGAAGAAGCACAAGCTGGAATCAAGATTGCCAGGAAAAATATCAATAACCTCAGATATGCAGATGACACCACCCTTACTGGCAGAAAGTGAAGAGGAACTCAAAAGCCTCTTGATGAAAGTGAAAGAGGAGAGTGAAAAAGTTGGCTTAAAGCTCAGCATTCAGCAAAGGAAGATCATGGCATCTGGTCCCATCATTTCATGGGAAATAGATGGGGAAACAGTGGAAACAGTGTCAGACTTTATTTTGGGGGGCTCCCAAATCACTGCAGATGGTGACTGCAGCCATGAAATTAAAAGACGCTTACTCCTTGGAAGAAAAGTTATGACCAACCTAGATAGTATATTCAAAAGCAGACGTTACTTTGCCAACAAAGGTCCGTCTAGTCAAGGCTATGGTTTTTCCTGTGGTCATGTAAGGATGTGAGAGTTGGACTGTGAAGAAGGCTGAGCGCCGAAGAATTGATGCATTTGAACTGTGGTGTTGTAGAAGACCCTTGAGGGTCCCTTGGACTGCAAGGAGATCCAACCAGTCCATTCTGAAGGAGATCAGCCCTGGGATTTCTTTGGAAGGAATGATGCTAAAGCTGAAGCTCCAGTGCCTTGGCCACCTCATGCGAAGTGTTCACTCACTGGAAAAGACTCTGATGCTGGGAGGGATTGGGGGCAGGAGGAGAAGGGGACGACAGAGGATGAGATGGCTGGATGGTATCACTGACTCGATGGACGTGAGTGTGAGTGAACTCCGGGAGATGGTGATGGACAGGGAGGCCTGGCGTGCTGCGATTCATGGGGTCGCAAAGAGTCAGACACGACTGAGCGACTGAACTGAACTGAACTTGAATCAATCAGACATGTCTGTAGCACTGTTTTGAGAATTGCTTTGAGACTGAGGAAGAATGCCAAGAAAGTCCAGGTGCTCACCCAGCGACAAGAAACATCTCAGAATCATCTTAGCTAGTGTTTCTCTGTCAAAACATGCTTTTTAGTATTGCAGATTCAGCATATTAAAACCATTGTGTGCTGAAACCAAGGGTAAAAAGAAGCAAGCCAATGCATTTTAAAGACACTTGTGGAAAACAAACCCTTGCTATGACTAAGGCATTGTTGCCCTGCTAGCTGAACTTTCAAGGGAAATCTCAGAGACTATCCCACCTTGGCACCTTCAAGCCCTGTTGCTGGCTACCCCAAGGTCAACCGCAGCCTGGTAACGTAGCTCCCAACAGCCAACCAGCCTTGGCTCCATCATGTTCCTGAACTCGGCCAGGTTCCCCTCTGCACCTCTCTCATGCCATTCTCACTGTCGAATTAACCTCCTTCCCGTCTTCACGTTTGTATTAGTTTGTTGGCACTGTT
Organism: Redunca redunca; assembly: GCA_006410935.1. Lineage (NCBI taxonomy): Eukaryota > Metazoa > Chordata > Mammalia > Artiodactyla > Bovidae > Redunca > Redunca redunca. The sequence goes on from SJYQ01011871.1 coordinate 86,020, forward strand.
GTAAGAAAACACCCCAGCTTGGGTGGCTTAAAAAAACATGCAGCTGTTTTCTTACATCTTAGAGGCTGGAAGTCCAAGATCAAGATGCAGGCAGGGTTGCTTTCTCCCAAGGCCTCTCTCCCTGTTCAGCAGATGGCTGCTGTCCTACTGTGTCTTCAGAGGGCCTTTGTTCTGTGTGTCCCTGTCTTTTCCTCTTTGAAGGACACCAGTCATATTGGATGGAGAAGGCAATGGCACCCACTCCAGTACTCTTGCCTGGAAAATCCTATGGATGGAGGAGCCTGAAGTCCATAGGGTCGCTAAGAGTTGGACACTACTGAGCAACTTCACTTTCACTTCTCACTTTCATGCATTGGAGAAGGACATGGCAACCCACTCCAGTGTTCTTGCCTGGAGAATCCCAGGGACGGGGGAGCCTGGTGGGCTGCCATCTATGGGGTCACACAGAGTCGGACATGACTGAAGCAACTTAGCAGCAGCAGCAGCAGTCATATTGGATTAGGGTCCACCCATATGATATCTCATTTAACCTAATGACCTCTTTGAAGGACCCATCTCAAAATACTGTCACATTCTGAGATTTTGGGAGTTAGGACATCAACATATGGATTTTGAGGGGGCACAATTCAGTCCATAACAACTTTGGAATCCTACCCATTCTTCTAATTCCTCTTCATGTGTTTTCTCTTTGAGAAGCCTGGAATTTAACCAGTTGGAGTCTCTCTTTCCTTGTAACAACTTTGCTCTAGTCCAGCCCTTAACAAAAGACTTGAATTGGCTGTAAACTAGCTGTTGAACAACAGAATGATGTATGTCTTATGTTATTATATGCTCTAATTGAATATAGCTTAATGCTGTAATCAGAGTAAAAACTCAACATATATTCAGTAGGAGAATGGATAAACTGTGGTGTACCCTGACAACGCAACATTATTTAGTGCTAAAAGTACATGCGCTATCAAGCCATGGAGAAAACTTAACTTTATATTACAAAGTGAAAGAAACCAATCTGAAGAGGCTAGGATTCCAACTATAGAACATTCTGAAAAAGGTAAAACTATGGAGAGAGCAAAAAGATCCCTGGTTGCCAGGAAAAAGGGAGAAGAGAGGGATGAATAGGTGAACCACAGACGATTTTTAAGGCAGTGAAACTATTGGGTATGATACTATGATAGTGGATTCAGGTCATCATGCTTGTCCACACTCACAGAATGTACACAGCAAGAATGAACTCTAATGCACACTGTAGACTGCTGATGATGATGTGTCAATGTAGATTCACTGATTCTAACAAAGATACTGCTCTGCTGCAGGGCCCTGATAGTGGGGGAGGCTGTATGTGTTGGGGGGCAGGTGGTATATGGAAACTCTATGTACCTTCTGCTCAGTTTTGCTGTGAACCTAAGACTGCTTTAAAAAATGTCAACAAGTGTATTTTTTTTAATGGAATTGAATTTTCTGCACAGTTCTCACAAACCTGTAAGTCTGGGTATGACTTCCATCTTTCTGTGGAAACCCTGCTTCCCTTTATAGCTACCAGCCAGGGTTCTTGGCCTTCCCCAGTCCATAGAAATTGACTAGAGGCCAGAAAAGAAATTCAGGCAAGGTTTTATAGAGGCCTCTGCTCCAGTAGGGGGCAATGAAAACAGACACCAGGTTCCCTTGCTTGCTCACTTCCCTAGGCGGGCAAGCTTGTTCCTTATAAGAGGGGAAGACAGGGGTGTGTCCAAGGGTAGGGCAGAAGGGCAGTTTAGGTGTGTTGCCCATCCCCTGGTAAGGTGTTGAGGGCAGAGGGCATGCTCAGTAGCTGCTTTTGCTCTATTTTTCTCCAGGCTCCTCAAAAGTGGCAGTTGGGATTTTTGGTCTCTTTGTATCTTTTGGGTCCAGAATTTGCCCCATCTGCACCTGCACGCAGTTATTTTTAGTCCCCTACAGCTTCTTTGTATTTTGTTCCTCAAGGAGAGGTATGTCAAGGTACAATCAGGGCAGCCCTGCAGCAAAGGTTCCCAGGGCCCAGGCCTGACTTAAAGTTAACCAGGGCTTTAGCCTGACAAGAGATAACAACACAAGTAAGGAAGAGAATGCTGTCTGAGATTTGGTCATTCCTCCAAATCCTGACATTTGGATATTGCAAGACAGCATGAAGCTTGGAGGAGGCAACCCACTTCCCAAGCAAGGTTAAGTCTACTCCATGCGTGTGTGCGTGTGTATGTGCATGCTGTATCACTTCAGTCATGTCTGACTCTTTGTGACGCTATGGACTGCAGCCCGCCAAGCTCTACTGTCCATGGGATTCTCCAGGCAAGAATACTGGAGTGGGTTGCATGCCCTCCTCCACGGGATCTTCCTGACTCAGAAACTGAACCTGAGTCTCCTATGTCTCTTGTATCGCTGGCAGATTCTTTACTGCTGAGCAGCTACCAGGGAAGTCCAACTCTACTCCAAGGTACAATAAAACTTCCATTAGCCATAATTAGCTATGCAAAAGGACTAGGGTTCTAGATCACTGGTTCTACGGCTCCTGAGTGGGTCCTTCCTCCCAAGCCTGCCCTCCTTGAAAGAAAGCACAGCATTTCCTGAGGGTGGTAGTTTCATCATTATTGCCTTGAACTGTGTATCTGCTTCTGGGGTCCAATGCTAAAGAAATAAATATTAGATTCCATTGTAAGTGTTGCTGCTGGCAAAGGACAAATATCCAGATAAGCTGGACCCCTGAGGTGACAAAGGAACAGCATAAAGTTTCCTTAGAGGAAAAGGAGGAAGAGCAAGGGAAGGGTCAGAGGAGGCGAGAAATGAACTTCAGATCCTTCACCACCATGAATCTCAGTAATTTTTTGGAGGGGCAGAGTGCACATGACCATGAGGGGATCAAGTGTGGGATCTTCCCTCACACTGTCTGTGAAGGCTGTTTCACAAGATATGTGCCCAGGGTAGATGCACCCAGACCACGTGACCCAGTACTATACAATGCAAAGTCTGATGATCGCTTTGTACGTAGACCGACTTCAAACGCCGCCTCCTCCAGCAGGCCACCTGATCAGTCCAACCAGAGGCAATCTCTTACTTCTTACTCATCATCTCTCCATAGTTTCCATCTCTCCATAGTTTCCACTGTGTTTCTTGGAGCCCATGAGTCAGGAGGGAGTTTCAAGTAACTCTTTAGTGAAACGGTAGAGGACTGAGAGGGGAGGGACTCCTCACTGTAGCTCAGCCAGAACAACTACACTTTTGCCTATGACATATGCCAAGGTCCTTCTTACAATTCTGTTTAAAAAGGAAAGAACTTTAAAACCACTAACGTAGAGTGAAATAGCAGTATTACTCACTGTTCACCCAGATAATCCAGATGATCTCAGTTTAAATACATATTATCCCATTGTTGGATAACGTAGCAAAATCAGTTCAGTTCAGTTCAGTCACTCAGTCGTGTCTGACTCTTTGCAACCCCGTGAATCGCAGCACGCCAGGCCTCCCTGTCCATCACCATCTCCCGGAGTTCACCCAAACTCATGTGCATCAAGTTGGTGATGCCATCCAGCCATCTCATCCTCTGTCGTCCCCTTCTCCTCCTGCCCCCAATCCCTCCCAACATCAGAATCTTTTCCAATGAGTCAACTCTTCGCATGAGATGGCCAAAGTACTGGAGTTTCAGCTTCAGCATCAGTCCTTCCAATAAGCACCTGTGACTGGTCTCCTTTAGGATGGACTGGTTGGATCTCCTTGAAGTCCAAGAGACTCTCAAGAGTCTTCTCCAACACCACAGTTCAAAAGCATCAATTCTTCTGCGCTCTGCTTTCTTCACAGTCTAACTCTCACATCCATACATGACTACTGGAAAAACCAGAGCCTTGACTAGACAGACCTTTGTTGGCAAAGTAATATCTCTACTTTTTAATATGCTATCTAGGTGGGTCATAACTTTTCTTCCAAGGAGTAAGTGTCTTTTAATTTCATGGCTGCAGTCACCATCTGCAGTGATTTTGGAGCCCCCAAAAATAAAGTCTGACACTGTTTCCCCGTCTATTTCCCATGAAATGATGGGACCAGATGCCATGATCTTAGTCTTTTGAATGTTGAGCTTTAAGCCAACTTGTTCACTCTCCTCTTTCACTTTCATCAAGAGGCTTTTGAGTTCCTCTTCACTTTCTGCCAGTAAGGGTGGTGTCATCTGCATATCTGAGGTTATTGATATTTTTCCTGGCAATCTTGATTCCAGCTTGTGCTTCTTCCAGTCCAGTGTTTCTCATGATGTACTCTGTTGTTAAGCTGCTAAGTCGCTTCAGCCGTGTCCGACTCTGTGTGACCCTATAGACGGCAGCCCACCAGGCTCCCCTGTCACTGGGATTCTCCAGGCAAGAACACTGGAGTGGGTTGTCATTTCCTTCTCTAATGCATGAAAGTGAAAAGTGAAAGTGAAGTCACTCAGTCGTGTCCGACTCTTAGTAACCCCATGGACTGCAACCTACCATGAGATTTTCCAGGCAAGAGTACTGGAGTGGGGTACCATCGCCTTCTCCGGATGTACTCTGCATATAAGTTAAATAAGCAGCTTGACAATATACAGCCTTGACATACTCCTTTTCCCATTTGGAACCAGTCTGTTGTTCCATGTCCAGTTCTAACTGTTGCTTCCTGACCTGCATATAGGTTTCTCAAGAGGCAGGTCAGGTGGTCTGGTATTTCCATCTCTTTCAGAATTTTCCACAACCCTATTTGGTATTTGGAAAATATCATAGAGTTGATGACATTTATCATATATTGTCTTGTATTATAGTTACTGTGTACTTGCTTTATCACATCTACATAGTTTTAAACTAAATTGTGAGCCAGACCTGGGGTGGAGGACCCTTTGCTGCAGTGCTGCAATGCTTTGCACCTAGAGGCAAAATATACCCCCAGCACCTGAAGCAACAAAATACAGAGAAACTGTATGGGACCAAAAATAACCATGCAGTTGTAGCAAATTTTGGACAAAAGATACAAAGAGACCAAAACACCCAACTGCTACTTCTGAAGAACCCAAAGCACATGCCCCCTACACACACCACCACCTAAGAGGTGGGTAAACCACCTAGGCCACCTTCTGGCAGGACTCCTGAACCAACTACTGCCCTCCCCCAACATAGGAACAGCTTGCCACCTCCCCTGCCTCCAAGAGAAGCAAGCAAGCAAGCAAGGGAACCCACTGTTTGTTCTCACCCCAATAAAGCCTTGCCTGAATTTCTTGTGTGGCCTCTGATCAATTTCTGTTGATTAAGGAAGCCAAGAACCCTGGAGGGGAACGAGTGTAGGGGGCATATTCTTCTTTGTACCTGTCACAGAGACCTACACTCCTGTGTTCAACACAAACAAGTTGCATAACAATAAGAATGTAAGGTCATATTCCCTAACAAGCAGACTTATGCCGCAGGTCCTAAGAGTTACAACATAATGAAATGATGCTCACAACTCTCATCTTTGCTTTCTAGACAGATTCACAATTAGAAACAATTTAAAATAGGACTTTACAAACCAAAAAGGAAGTCTTAGACCACTCTAGGAACAGAGATTGGGCTTCCCTGGTGGCTCAGTGGTAAAGAATCCGCCTGCCAATGCAGGAGACCCAGGTTCAATCCCTGGGTAGGGCAGATCCCCTGGAGAAAGAAATGGCACCCATTCCAGTATTCTTGCCTGGGAAATCCCATGGACAGAGGAGTCTGGCAGGGTAAGTCTATGGGACTGGGAGAGTTGGACACAGCTTAGTGACTAAACCATCACCACAAAGGAGACGGCTACCTTTGAGAAAGCTCAGCATCCAGGGTTCGCTTGTATAAGTCTCACAGCATTTCTGGGATTAGGTACAAAGCATAGGGGCACCATGTGTTGACTTTTGTGTGGAATTTGCATAACATGTACTTCTGCCAGACAAATGACTGGACCCCAGTCAAGGGCATCTAGGTGTCCCAGGAAGGTTAAGGTGAAGGCCTTTAGAACAATTTTCATATTCAGTCAGGGCAGGTTTGGAAAGATGAAGGAAATATAGGTCAGCCTGAGAGCAGTGCCAACGTTATTGGCCCAGTTCCTTGGCCCAGGCTGGGCCCCCGATAAACTTGTGTTGAATGTGTGAAAGGGCTCCCCTTTCCTCCTGCTCCAGTTCAGTCGGCAGTCAGGGAGCTCAAAGCACTCTCAAGGCTGCATCTATCTATTATTATCCTCTTCAAGGAACGATTGTTTCTAGAGGGTTGAGGACAAACTCTAATGACTGGGCTTCAGAACATCCACAATAGCAGGTGGGAGAGATGTGCTGACGAGCCCAGTCAATCAGCAGAGTGAGGTGTGGCAAATGGCCCTAAGCTTGAGCCTCAGTGACCTCGGGGTCCTAGAAGAGGTTATTGTCAGCCGTGGTTTTCAAAGGTCCTGATGGAATGTTCTCTGTGAAGTAAACACAAGGAGAGTCCTGGGTGTCTCCCATGGCAGATTTCCTGGTTTTCTGTGTGGGAGTCCAAATTCAGTGACCTGCAATTTTATGCACAGGACTTGTGACACTGTGTAAAATAAGAAAGGTGATAGAAGAAAGTCAGGGACGGTGAGGACGTCAAGTCCCTGGAGGGCAGGAGTATGTTTAGTGCCTGTGCTGGGGAGAGGTATATGGGTACCTGGCCTTCCACATAAGTTCCTGACTGCATGTAGGGAAGCAGGAGAAATGGAGGCATCGTTGAAGACCTCTCTCTTCTTCGCTCTTTTTTCATTTTCTTACTAGCCAGGAACATTAACAGACAAAATGTCTGTCATAGCCACACAATGTTCATTTTGGCAGGTACCAAATTGGATGAAAAAAGAAACTTTGACAATACAACAGTTTGGATTTGCTACCCAGTATACAAATGAAGAGACACCAGAGAAAGAACTAGCAGGGATAGAAATCTATGTTGCTGTTTTTCAGTTGCTAAATCGTATCCAACTCTTTGCAATCCCATGATCTGTAGCACGCCAGGCCTCCCTGAAATCTATACAAGCCAAGTTATCCTTGTCTGCATGACCTTGAATGAATCACACACCTTTCTCTAGTTCATTCCATAAAGCATTGTTTTATTCAACAAATACTTATCATGTGCCAGGTATTTGTACTAAGTTTTAAGAAGGTATGCATTTACTCAGTCAACAAATATTTATTAAGTCACTACTATGTGCCAAACACTGATCAAATTGTTGGGATGCAGCAGTGAATAAAACAAGCAAAGTTTTCACCCTCATGGAGCTTATTTCTAGTGAGGTTGGGTACAGGAGATAATCAAGAAATATACAATATGTTGAATGGTAAGTGCTATGAGTCAAGAGGGGTAAAGAGATAGAAAGGGCCGTTAGTGATATTTTATACAGTCAATCCTAGGTATTAGTTTCAGTTCTCCCTGAATATCCCAAAATCACAGGATGCTCAAGTTCTTTATATAAAACGGCATATTATTTATATATAACCAATACACATCCTCCTGTATGCTTTAAATCATCTATAGATTACTGGTAATACCTAAGAAAACATAAACGCTATGTAAATAGTTGTCAGTTTATGGAAAATGAAAGTTTTACTTATTGGAACTCTCTAGGACAGCAGAATGGACTTCCCCAGCAGCTCAGTGGTAAAGAATCCTCCTGCAATTCAGGCGACAGGTTTGATCCATGGGTCAGGAAGGTCCCCTAGAGGAGGGCATAGCAACCCACTCCAGTATTCTTGCCTGGAGAATCCCATGGTCAGAGGAGCCTGATGGGCTACCAGTCCGTAGGGTCGCAGAGTCAGACACGACTGAAGCGACTTAGCACATATGCATGCAGGGAAGCAGAATATTTTCCATCCATAGTTGGTTGAATCTGCAGATGCAGAATGTTTGGAGATGGAAGGCCAATATATATATATAGGACATGTTGAAGGCCTCTGGGGAGCTAAGATTTAAGCAAAGGTTTGAAAGAATCTAAGGAGGGAGACATACAGCTATTCAGAGAAAGAACCTGTCACAAAGAACATAATAGGAATGACTCCTCATCACACACAGAAGCCTTTTAAGTTGCCTTGAATCCCTTCTGGAAAGAGACAAAGTGTAAATCAGTCCTAAGGGCCTCACCTACCCAACATGGACAAACAACCTAAGATGAGAAAGAAAAGAGATGAATGTCAAAGTGTTTTTCTTATTCTTTTTTGAAGCCTGGAAGACCATTTAAGTATTCAGTTCAGTTCAGTTCATTCACTCAGTCATGTCCAACTCTTTACAACCCCATGAATTGCAGCACGCCAGGCCTCCCTGTCCATCACCAACTCCCGGAGTTTACCCAAACTCATGTGCATCAAGTTGGTGATGCCATCCAGCCATCTCATCCTCTGCCGTCCCCTTCTCCTCCTGCCCCCAAACCCTCCCAGCATCAGGTTCTTTCCCAATGAGTCAACTCTTCACATGAGGTAGCCAAAGCATTAGAAGTTCAGCTTCAGCATCAGTCCTTCCAATGAATATTCAGTATTGATTTCCTTTAGGATGGACTGGTTGGATCTCCTTGCAGTCCAAGGGACTCTCAAGAGTATTCTCCAACACCAGACTTCAAAAGCATCAATTCTTTGGCACTCAGCTTTCCTCATAGTCCAACTCTCACATCCATACATGACCACTGGAAAAACCATAGCCTTGACTAGATGGACTTTTGTTGGCAAAGTAATATCTCTACTTTTTAATATGCTGTCTAGGTTAGTCATAACTTTCCTTCCAAGGAGTAAGCGTCTTTTAATGTCATGGCTTAATCACCATCTGCAGTGTTAGGTGATGCTATTTATTAGTCACTGGTTTCCAATCAACAATCAAAACCAAGTATGCATCTATATTTGAAGCTCTTATCCACAAATAAAATTGGTGCTGCCTGAGTTCAAAAGCTAATTCAAATGCCAAGAGTCCTAGGATTTGGTGGTTCACTGTTTAACCTGCTCAGAGCTGTATGCTAGGACTGTAGTCTGCATGCTCACACTGTCTCATATATACCATTTCCTGCTGCATTTGATTAGGTGAAACTGAAATCTCCTAACCAAGATGTGACCTGACGTTCTTTATTTACAGGGAAATCGTGGTTAGAAAATTCCTTAATTTTTGGCAGCTGTTCAGTCAAATTCATTAGCACAGATTAACTTTATTTCCAGGACTGGTGCAATTTTATTTGGGTAGCAAGGAGAGGAATCCTCCAAGTATAAGGACATTCTTGTTCAAAATGTTCTAAACTTTCAGTTTCTCTTACATTTTTCCTTAAATCAAACTTGGGATAATCGAGAACATACAGTACATATGAATTCAGTCTGAATGTGGCATTTTGGAGGAAAACCCCAGCTGAGTACACACCAGCGTGTTTCAGCTTTGCTACAAGAGAAATAGTTATGCATTATACATGGGCTATAAAGACATTTTTTGTAAGCCTTGCTTTTAAATGTTTGAATTTCAGACTTAAAATGTTCCATGTGTTTAGTATTTCTTGTTCAGCTAGACTAAAGAAAAGTGGTTGAAAACAGTCTCAGCATATGTGTGGTATATTTCAGGAATGTTTCATACATTATTATTTGTGGAGCTATGGAGTTTGTGAACACGGCTTTTACATTCTTCACTGGTTGTAGTAAAAGGGTCACTTATTCAATATACATTTATTGAGTACCCAGAGATCAAATTGCCAACATCCGCTGGATCATGGAAAAAACAAGAGAGTCCCAGAAAAACATCTATTTCTGCTTTATTGACTATGCCAAACCTTTGACTGTGTGGATCACAATAAACTGTGGAAAATTCTTCAAGAGATGGGCATACCAGACCACCTGACCTGCCTCTTGAGAAACCTATATGCAGGTCAGGAAGCAACAGTTAGAACTGGACATGGAACAACAGACTGGTTCCAAATAGGAAAAGGAGTACCTCAAGGCTGTATATTGTCAAGCTGCTTATTTAACTTCTATGCAGAGTAAATCATAAGAAACGCTGGGCTGGAAGAAGCACAAGCTGGAATCAAGATTTCCGGGAGAAATATCAATAACCTCAGATATGCAGATGACACCACCCTTATTGGCAGAAAGTGAGGAGGAACTCAAAAGCCTCTTGATGAAAGTGAAAGAGGAGAGTGAAAAAGTTGGCTTAAAGCTCAACATTCAGAAAACAAAGATCATGGCATCCGGTCCCATCACTTCATGGGAAATAGATAGGGAAACAGAGGAAACAGTGTCAGACTTTATTTTTGAGGGCTCCAAAATCACTGCAGATGGTGCTTAAGCCATGACATTAAAAGATGCTTACTCCTTGGAAGGAAAGTTATGACCAACCTAGACAGCATATTCAAAAGCAGAGACATTACTCTGCCAACAAAAGTCCATCTAGTCAAGGCTATGGTTTTTCTAGTAGTCATGTATGGATGTGAGAGTTGGACTGTGAAGAAAGCTGAACGCTAAAGAATTGATGGTTTTGAACTGTGGTGTTGGAGAAGACTCTTGAGAGTCCCTTAGACTGCAAGGAGATCCAACCAATCCATTCTGAAGATCAGTCCTGGGTGTTCCTTGGAAGGACTGATGTTGAAGCTGAAACTCCAGTACTTTGGCCACCTCATGCAAAGAGCTGACTCATTAGAAAAGACTCTGATGCTGAGAGGGATTGGGGGCAGGAGGAGAAGGGGATGACAGAGGATGAGATGGCTGGATGGCATCACCAATTCGATGCACATGAGTTTGGGTGAACTCCGGGAGTTGGTGATAGACAGTGAGGCCTGGTGTGCTGTGATTCACAGGGTCGCAGAGTGGGACACGACTGAGAGACTGAACTAAACTGACCTATGTGCCAGGCCCCATTTTAGGTATGTAAGCTACAATAGCAAACTAAGAGAATACGTTAGAGAAAAAAGGCCGTAAATGAATCTATAAATAAATATAATGTAATGTCAAGTAATGAAATTCTTCCTGGTTTGAGCAAGGAAAGGGAGGGTGGGTGAGGCTACTATTCTAGAGGGACAGAGTCTCTGCTGAAGTCTCATTTGAATAAAGACTTTAAAGGACCCTTTCGGTTACCTGAGGAAGAGTACCCAGGCAGATGGAGTGCCCCAGGCATGCTGGAGTTCCTGGAAAATCCTGGGGGCCGTGTGGCCAAGGTCCACCAAGAGGAGGAACCAAGCATTGGAAATGAGGTCTTACATATTAACAGAACCACATGTCAGAGGGTTCCTGGTGCCCCCCACCCCCCACAAGTGGAAGAGCCACTGAACCCAGAGTCCAGTTGCATTTTCTTAGAGGTTCAGACGGTGAAAATGAATTGCAAGGAAACCCTGCTGTCAAACTACAGTCTCCTCATTGAGCTTCCCCTTACTCTGTGTAAAAATGCATGTCTGTTGTTTTCTCTTCTGGACCGATTTACCCAGGCATTTTTCCCACCTGAAATGTCCTTCTTGACTCCTCTCCCTGGTCAGTCTGTGTCATGTTTCAAAACTTACTTAAGCTGTGCCTCCTCAAAGAATCCTCCCCTGACTCTTCTGGCTGACACTCAGCAGCCCCTCTGACACTATGACTGGAGGTTTTTAAGTAGGACTTCCTCATCATTAACACATCAGCATTCGGGGGAACCCTGAAATTGAATGCAAAAGAGTTTGTGTAATTCTCCCTTCATGTTTTCATAAGTGTTCATAAGTCACAGGAGATTTTAAAATGAGTCTGTGATTTAAAAGACTGAGATCCACACCTTTGGCCAGTGCTTCTCACACACCAAATGTGCACACAAACTATCTACATTTCATTAAAATGAAGATTCCAACTCAGCAGCTCCAGAGTGAGGCTTGGTGCTGCTGGTCCCAGGATTACACTTAGTGGCAACGGACTAGAATATTTGAGTCTGCACTTATTTGTATACAGTGGCTTGTTGCTCTCTGCCCCCTAAATAGATGGGAGGCTTCCGCAGACACTTCTTAGTTCTTCTCCCATGGCAGGGACTAATAGAAAAATAGCTCAAAGTTGGGCCTGCCAGACGCTTGCTCTATAGATACAAGTGCATTCATTGAACCTGATCAAAATATCTTCTCTATGTCCACTTGCTTAGTCTCAGTTAGTTTTCTAAGGTAACCACCTATTTTTCAAGGTGCTAAACTTTTTTGTAACCCAAAGCAGAATCTCCAAACCCTTAAAATCTTCCTAAAGCAGTTTTCCTCTCTCTTCCATATTGAAATAAAAATCCATCAAACCTAAAAACCATCATAGTACGGGAAATGCCTAGTTTGGAAGGATAATCCACTATACAAGGGCATTCTCCCTCACTGGAGATGTTCAGTACAGAGATGTTCAATGCAAAGAAATAATGTGGAATGTCAGAGAAGCCAGGATAAATCAAATCAGCACCACTAGGCCCCTGGAGGGGTAGGTTTGGGATACATGGTTTACAGCCCAGAAGTGAAGTCTCATGAAGAAAGGGTAGAGAGGAAAGTCTCTGGGAGTTGAAAAACAGTGTAGTAAAGGGAAAATGGGGCTTGGGAATAAAACTGCTACCTCAAAAAAGTTGCCACTCTATATTTGCCCAAGATATAAAAGAAGTTACTTAGCATGTGGAAATAAATTGTTATTAACAGACTCTAA
>SJYQ01011871.1:104237-117884 GCA_006410935.1 Redunca redunca
GTGGTCATGTATGGATGTGAGAGTTGGACTGTGAAGAAAGCTGAGCACTGAAGAATTGATGCTTTTTGAACTGTGGTTTTGGAGAAGACTCTTGAGAGTCCGTTGGACTGCAAGGAGATCCAACCAGTCCATTCTGAAGGAGATCAGTCCTGGGTGTTTTTTGGAAGGACTGATGCTGAAGCTGAAGCTCCAGTACTTTGGCCACCTCACATGAAGAGCTGACTTACTGGAAAAGACTTTGATGCTGGAAGGGATTAGGGACAGGAGAAGGGGACGACAGAGGATGAGATGGATGGATGGCATCACTGACTCGATGGACCTGAGTCTGAGTGAACTCTGGGAGATGGTGATGAACAGGGAGACCTGGCGTGCTGCAATTCATGGGGTCGCAAAGAGTCAGACACGACTGAGCGACTGAACTGAACTGAACATGAGTTATATCTTATGTCTTCTTGACAGACATATAATATGGAATAGTGAAATGAAATGAGTCAAGTCTTTCCAGTGTCTAAATAATGTCCTATTAAACAAATGTAAACTTATTGGAATATTACTAATTACTCTTTTATGATACTTTCCCATTATCAAATCACCTGTTTATCAAGTAGAATTCTAGAAAAAAAATGGTATCCTACTCAAATTTAGTATATTTTTATTTCTAAGTATGTTTCAAATCTGTCACAAAATAAAATATGTGAACTTGTTTCCCCAAATTTTAAAACAATTTAGACAGTCTGATTCTCTATACCTAATTAACAAAGCACTACAAATCTTATGGATATGCATAATTCACTTACTTTTAGACAAAAAAGCTCGTATTTTCAGAATAATTTCTGGTGTAATGTCTCCTTAGTTTTCATTTTGTTGCAAAATTGAAGTACGATAGGATATTAACAAATCACTGTAACTGGATTAGCTTCAACCTTCATCTTTCTCTTCTTCACTGTAATCCTGAAATGTGTTTAAAACACGTTCAATTTTAATTGCCTAATACAAAGGAATCTTGGGCTTTATTTCTCTGGAGAAAATCTAGTTCTAAAATATGTTACATAGGCTTAGTTTTCATAAGATATAACATATTTTATATAGTTTCTATATTTCCCAAAATATTTAATAGTTCTAGGTATTTTTATTTTAAGAAATATTTGTCCAATTCAATACTTTATTTTAGATTGTTAGAGCTAGAGAGAGCACAGATATGTGCTGGGAGAAAAGAAAAAATAGTTACATAAAATACAGATTTGTTGGTAATTTCTTTAACAGTTTTTTCTTTTCTTTAGAAAAATTTGATTTTTATAGGTGAAAAGAAAGTTTTGATTTCAAGAAAGCATGGTATCATAATCCTATCCAAAGAATAAGCAATTTCCTCTACTAGTCCTCATCTGTTAAGGTAATCAATATATTTCCCTCTACTTCTCAATCAGTTGATTAAAATATTTAACAGTATTTGACCTATCCTAGGTAACATTCATTCATTTGGGATCTCCTAAAGTGATTTTTGTATCCCTCCCCCCCCAACAATACCCAGTTACGGATGTGATTGGTGATCACAGCAAGGTCCGAAGCTGTAAAGAGCAATACTGCATAGGAAACTGGAATGTTAGGTCCATGAATCAAGGCAAATTGGAAGTAGTCAAACAGGAGATGGCAAGAGTGAACATCGACATTCTAGGAATCAGCGAACTAAAATGGACTGGATTGGGTGACTTTAACTCAGATGACCATTATATCTACTACTGTGAGCAGGAATCCCTCAGAAGAAATGGAGTAGCCATCATGGTCAACAAAAGAGTCCGAATGCAGTAGTTGGATGCAATCTCAAAAATGACAGAATGATCTCTGTTCGTTTCCAAGGCAAACCATTAAATATCATAGTGATCAAGTCTAAGCCCCAACCAGTAATGCTGAAGAAGCTGAAGTTGAACGGTTCTGTGAAGACCTTCAAGAACTTTTATAACTAACACCCCCAAAAGATGTCCTTTTCATTATAGGGGACTGGAATGCAAAAGCAAGGAAGTCAAGAAACACCTGGGGTAACAGGGAAATTTGGCCTTGGAATACGGAATGAAGCAGAGCAAAGGCTAAGAGAGTTTTGCCAACAGAACGCATTGATCATAGCAAAGACCCTCTTCCAACAACACAAGAGAAGACTCTACACATGGACATCACTAGATGGTCAACATCAAAATCAGATAGATTATATTCTTTGCAGCCAAAGATGGAGAAGCTTTATACAGTCAGCAAATCAAGACCGGGAGCTGACTGTGGCTCAGATCATGAACTCCTTATTGCCAAATTCAGACATAAATTGAAGAAAGTAGGTAAAACTGCTACACCATGCAGGTATGACCTAAATCTAATTCCTAATGATTATACAGTGGAAGTGAGAAATAGATTTAAGGGACTATATCTGATAGATAGAGTGCCTAATGAACTATGGATGGAGGTTCGTGACATTGTACAGGAGACAGGGATCAAGACCATCTCCATAGAAAAGAAATGCAAAAAGGCAAAATGGCTGTCTGGGGAGGCCTTACAAATAGCTGTGAAAAGAAGAGAAGGGAAAAGCAAAGGAGGAAAGGAAAGATATAAGCATCTGAGTGCAGAGTTCCAAGGAATAGCAAAGATATAAGAAAGCCTTCTTCAGTGATCAATGCAAAGAAATAGAGGAAAACAACAAAATGGGAAAAACTAGAGATCTCTTCAAGAAAATTAGAGATACCAAGGGGACATTTCATGCAAGGATGGGCTCGATAAAGGACAGAAATGGTATGGACCTAACAGAAGCAGAAGATATTAAGAAGAGGTGGCAAGAATACACAGAAGAACTGTACAAAAAAGATCTTCAATACCAAGATAATCACGATGGTGTGATCACTCACCTAGAGCCAGACATCCTGGAATGTGAGGTCAAGTGGGCCTTAAAAAGCATCACTACAAACAAAGCTAGTGGAGGTGTTGGAATTCCAGTTGAGCTATTTCAAATCCTGGAAGATGATGCTGTGAAAGTGCTGCATTCAATACGCCAGCAAATTTGGAAAACTCAGCAGTGGCCACAGGACTGGAAAAGGTCAGTTTTCATTCCAATCCCAAAGAAAGGCAATGCCAAAGAATGCTCAAACTACCGCACAATTGCACTCATCTCACATGCTAGTAAAGTAATGCTCAAAATTCTNTAAAGTAATGCTTAAAATTCTCCAAGCCAGGCTTCAGCAATACGTGAACTGTGAACTTCCAGGTGTTCAAGCTGATTTTAGAAAAGGCAGAGGAATCAGAGATCAAATTGCCAACATCCAATGGATCATGGAAAAAGAAAGAGAGTTCCAGAAATACATCTATTTCTGCTTTATTGACTATGCCAAAGCCTTTGACTGTGTGGATCACAATAAACTGTGGAAAATTCTGAAAGAGATGGGAATACCAGTCCACCTGACCTGCCTCTTAAGAAACCTATACTCAGGTCAGGAAGCAACAGTTAGAACTGGACATGGAACAACAGACTAGTTCCAAATAGGAAAAGGAGCATGTCAAGGCTGTATGTTGTCAGCCTGCTTATTTAACTTATATGCAGAGTACATCATGAGAAACGCTGGACTGGGAGAAGCACAAGCTGGAATCAAGATGCAGACGACACCACTCTTATGGCAGAAAGTGAAGAGGAACTAAAAAGCCTTTTGATGAAAATGAAAGAGGAAAGTGAAAAAGTTGGCTTAAATCTCAACATTCAGAAAACGAAGATCATGGCATCTGGTCCCATCATTTCATGGCAAATAGATGGGGAAACATTGGAAACAGTGTCAGCTTTTATTTTGGGGGGCTCCAAAATCACTGCAGATGGTGATTGCAGCCATGAAATTAAAAGACGCTTACTCTTTGGAAGGAAAGTTATGACCAACCTAGATAGTATATTCAAAGCAGAGACATTACTTTGCCAACAAAAGTCCATCTAGTCTAGGCTATGTTTTTCCAGTGGTCATGTACGGATGTGAGAGTTGCAGTGTAAAGAAAGCTGAGCACTGAAGAACTGATGCTTTTGAACTGTGGTGTTGGAGAAGACTCTTCCGAGTCCCTTGGACTTGGGGAGATCGAACCAGTCCATTCTAAAGATCAGTCCTGGGTGTTTTTTGGAAGGACTGATGCTAAAGCTGAAACTCCAATACTTTAGCCACCTGATGTGAAGAGTTGATTCATTGGAAAAGACTCTGATGCTAGGAGGGATTGAGGGCAGAAAGAGAAGGGGATGACAGAGGATGAGATGGCTGGATGGCATCACCAACTCAATGGACATGAGTTTGGGTGAACTCCGGGAGTTGATGATGGACAGGGATTTCTGGCGTACTACAATTCATGGGGTCGCAAAGAGTCAGACATAACTGAGCAACTGAACTGAACTGAACTGAATGTGATTTTGTATAATTACTGTTCATTTCAGTAATTAATTTTCTTTGTCACAGAATTTACTTCCATTTAAGCTTAGAACTCATTTGACTTTTACAGTGAAGTAAATTTTTGGCTTAAGAGTAAATTTTTATCTATGGTACAAGTTAGGGGTCTAAATTCCTCTTTTTGAAAGTGTATACCCACCTATTCTAACATCATTTCTTGAAAAGATTATTCTTTCCCCCATGGAACTGTCTTAACATATCTTTGAAAATCAACTGATCTTAAAAGCAAGAACTTATATGTGGATTTTTTCATTATATTCCATTAGTTTATATGCTTATACTTAAGCACATGCCAAGCCATCTGAATTACTGCAGACTAATAGTAAGTTTTGAAACTTTGAAATATAAGTCATCCAATTTTCTTTTTGATTTTTAGAACTGTTTTCTGGCATTCAGGTTCATTCGCATTTCCAAAGGCTGCTAAAATTAGAGAATGTATTGAATCTATAAATACATTTTTTGGGGGAAAATACTATTTTGCTACTCAAAGAGTAATTGTACCAATCATTTATGGTTCCTGATGAATCTCCAGGACATAAATTCACATAGAATGAGTCCTGGCTGTGCAGGTCAGACTTATTCTGCTGCTGCTGCTGCTAAGTCACTACAGTCGTGTCCGACCCTTAGAGACCCCATGGACTGCAGCCTGCCAGGCTCCTCCATCCATGGGATTTTCCAGGCAAGAGTACTAGAAACTGATAACTCCAGCTCTTCTTCTTGGTGAGAAGCATGTTGTCTTATATAATTCACCAGTTTCCCAATTTTCTGATTTTTTTCCATCATCTTCTTGAGGGAGGAGGCTGCATAACCTCACTCATATATGTAAAGATAGATAACTTGATACTGCTCACCATATCAAATGGTTTCTCAAATCCTCATCAAAGGGTAAGGTTAATGTTAAGCTTCATAAATCTCTGGCAACTCTTCATGACAAATTTTGTCATATGCGTCTAGGCTTCCCAACTTAAAACTGCAAAACTGTAATTTTATAGGCTGCTCATTTTCCTTTTTTCTTTTGCTAGGAGATAGAAGTGAGCATCTTTAGTCAGATCCGGTTTGTTGACAAATAGGGATTTTAACCAGATATCTTTCAAAGTCTACAGCCTGAAGCCTTTTTCCCTGAACCGGAGGCCAAAGTGATGGGCTAATGCCAAAGGCTGTTTCAAGTACCACATATTGCCCCCATCATTTTGCTATGGTGTCTTTACTTCTGCTGTTGGAAGATGGTTGGTAAGATGCAAGACATCATAGCATGTTTGTAGAGTAATGAGAATAATCACAGAGCACAAAGATGGGTGATATAAGAGCAAGTGAAATTGTTGAAGATATATCACGGATCATGCAAGGAAAGATTCCTTGGGTAAATGGAGGGAAAAATAATTTTAAATGAGAGAATGGTATATCTATGGAAATGTGATGGAGGGTAGACATTTGTGGGTGAAAATGTGGTACTTGTATAACAAGCTTTTTCAAAATTCTAACTTAACTGTTTCAATTTTCACAGTGAATTTGATGCTCTTTCATTGGCTGAAGAAAATTAAAAAGAACAGAGGTGTTGAAACAGTCATCTTGACTAAGAGAATAATTGAAACAAAGAAATGTGGCATGATTGCCCAGACTCATAACCAACCTGCTTGGGATTCATGGTCATTAATTTAAGGTGAGGCCAGTCAGAATGGTTGAATAGGGGTATGTGTGTGTGTGTGTGTGTGTGTGTTCCAGTTATACTCATCTGAATGTATGGAAAATTTGCAGTTAAAGTAAAAGGATTTGTCTTCTGCCAAGAAAGTATAAAAGGGAGAATAAGATAGTTTGGTGTGTACTGATACAGCAAAGTCTCAAAAATAAAGTTTAAGATATAAAAAAAACTACACAGTGTAATCCATTTTGTCTGAATGAAAAGTAAATGTTAAAAATTGAAATCACATCTTTAGACAGCTGAGATGTTGCCAGAGATTGCTATTGTTTCGGTAATGGCAAGGTTCGGTTCAGTCGCTCAGTTGTGTCCAACTCTTTGTGACCCAGTGAATCACAGCACGCCAGGCCTCCTTATCCATCACCATCTCCCGGAGTTCACTCAGACTCGCATCCATCGAGTCAGTGATGCCATCCAGCCATCTCATTCTCTGCCGTCCCCTTCTCCTCCTGCCCCCAATCCCTCCCAGCATCAGAGTCTTTTCCAATGAGTCAACTCTTCGCATCAGGTGTCCAAAGTACTGGAGTTTCAGTTTCAGCATCAGTCCTTCCAAAAAATCCCAGGGTTGATCTCCTTCAGAATGGACTGGCTGGATCTCCTTGCAGTCCAAGGGACTCTCAAGAGTCTTCTCCAACACCACACTTCAAAAGCATCAATTCTTCAGCGCTCAGCCTTCTTCACAGTCCAACTCTCACATCCATACATGACTACTGGAAAAACCATAGCCTTGACTAGATGGACCTTAGTCGGCAAAGTAATGTCTCTGCTTTTGAATATGCTATCTAGGTTGGTCATAACTTTCCTTCCAAGGAGTAAGCGTCTTTTAATTTCATGGCTGCAGCCACCATTTGCAGTGATTTTGGAGCCCCAAAAAATAAAATCTGACACTGTTTCTACTGTTTCCCCATCTATTTCCCATGAAGTGTTGGGACCAGATGCCATGATCTTCGTTTCCTGAATGTTGAGCTTTAAGCCCACTTTTTCACTCTCCTCTTTCACTTTTATCAAGAGGCTTTTGAGTTCCTCTTCACTTTCTGCCATAAGGGTGGTGTCATCTGCATATCTGAGGTTATTGATATTTCTCCCAGCGATCTTGATTCCAGCTTGTGTTTCTTCCAGTCCAACGTTTCTCATGATGTACTCTGTATAGAAGTTAAATAAGCAGGGTGACAATATACAGCCTTGAAGTACTCCTTTCACAATTTGGAACCAGTCTGTTGTTCCATGTCCAGTTCTAATTGTTGCTACTTGACCTGCATACAGGTTTCTCAGGAGGCAGGTGATGTGGTCAGGTATTCTGATCACTTTAAGAATTTTCCACACTTGTTGTGATCTGCACAGTCAAAAGCTTTGGCATAGTCAATAAAGCAGAAGTAGATATTTTTCTGGAACTCCTTTGCTGTTTCAATGATCCAACAGATGTTGGCAATTTGATCTCTGGTTCCTCTGCCTTTTCTAAATCCAGATTGGACATCTGGAAGCCCATAATTCACATACTGTTAAAGACTGACTTGAAGAATTTTGAGCATTACTTTGCTAGTGTGAGCCGAGTGCAGTTGTGGGGTGGTTTGAACATTCTTTGGCATTGCCTTTCTTGGTGATTGGACTGAAAACTGACCTTTTCCAGTCCTGTGGCCACCGCTGAGTTTTCCAGATTTGCTGCCATATTGAATGCAGCACTTTCACAGCATCATCTTTTAGGATTTGAAATAGGAATTCCATCACATCCACTAGCTTTGTTCATAGTGATGCTTCCTAATGCCCACTTGACTTTCCATACCAGGATATCTGCTATGGTTGAGTAATCACACCATTGTGGTTATCTGAGTCATGAAGATATTTTTTGTATAATTCTGTGTATTCTAGCTACCTATTCTTAAAAACTTTTACTCTGTTTTGTCTGTACCATTTCTGTTCTTTATTGTGCCCATCTATGTGGATCACAATAAACTGTGGAAAATTCTGAAAGAGATGGGAATACCAGACAACCTGACCTGCCTCTTGAGAAACCTATATGCGGGGAAGGAAGCAACAGTTAGAACTGGACATGGAACAACAGACCGGTTCCAAATAGGAAAGAGAGTATGTCAAGACTGTATCTTGTCAGCCTGCTTATTTAACTTATATGCAGAGTACATCATGCAAAATGCTGGGTTGGAAGAAGCACAAGCTGGAATCAAGACTGATGGGAGAAATATCAATAACCTTAGATATGCAGATGACACCACCCTTATGGCAGAAAGTGAAGAGGAACTAAAAAGCCTCTTGATGAAAGTGAAGGAGGAGAGTGAAAAAGTTGGCTTAAAGCTCAACATTCAGAAAACATAGATATGGCATCTGGTCCCATGATTTCATGGGAAATAGATGGGCAAACAGTGGAAACAGTGTCAGACTTTATTTTTTTGGGCTCCAAAATCACTGCAGATGGTGACTGCAGCCATGAAATTAAAAGACGCTTACTCCTTGGAAGGAAAGCTATGACCAACCTATAGAGCATATTGAAAAGCAGAGACATTACTTTACCAACAAAGGTCCGTCTAGTCAAGGCTATGGTTTTTCCTGTGGTCATGTATGGATGTGAGAGTTGGACTGTGAAGAAGGCTGAGCACTGAAGAATTGATGCTTTTGAACTGTGGTGTTGGAGAAGACTCTTGGGAGTCCCTTGGACTGCAAGGAGATCCAACCAGTCCATTCTGAAGGAGATCAGCCCTAGGATTTCTTTGGAGGGAATGATGCTAAAGCTGAAACTCCAGTACTTTGGCCACCTCATGCGAAGAGTTGACTCATTGGAAAAGATTCTGATGCTGGGAGGGATTGAGGGCAGGAGGAGAAGGGGATGACAGGAGTTGAGATGGCTGGATGGCATCACTGACTCGATGGACGTGAGTCTGAGTGAACTCCGGAAGTTAGTGATAGACAGGGAAGCCTGGCGTGCTGCAATTCATGGGGTCGCAAAGAGTGGGACATGACTGAGTGACTGAACTGAACTGAACTGATGCATAAAATGTTCCATTGGTATCTCTAATTGTATTGAAGCGATCACTAGTCTTTCCCATTCTATTGTTTTCCTCTGTGTCTTTGCATTGATCATGGAAGAAGGCTTTCTTACCTCTCCTTGGTATGATTTGGAATTATGTATTCAAATGGGTATATATTTCCTTTTCTCCTTTGTCTTTAGCTTCTCTTCTTTTATCAGCTATTTTTAAGGCCTCCTCATACAACTATTTTACCTTTTTACACTTCTCTCTCTTGAGGGTAGTCTTGATCACTGTCTCTTGTACAACATCACAAACCTCTGCCCATAGTTCTGCAGATCTAATCCCTTGAATCTATTTGTGACTTCCACTGTATAATGGTAAGGGACTTGATTTAGGTCATACCTGAATGGTCTAGTGGTTTTCCCTACTTTCTTCAATTTAAGTCTGAATTTGACAATAAGGAGTTCATGGTGTGTTCCACAGTCAGCTCCTGGTCTTGTTTTTTTCTGACTGTATAGAACTTCTCCATCTTTGGCTGCAAAGAATATAATCAATCTGATTTCGGTATTGACCATCTGGTGATGTCCATGTGTAGAGTCTTCTCTTGTGTTGTTGAAAGAGGGTCTTTGCTATGATGAGTGTGTTCTGTTGCCAAAACTCTGTTACTGTTTGACCTGTTTTGTTTTGTACTCCAAGGCCAAATTTGCCTATTACTCCAGTATCTCTTGACTTCCTACGTTTGCATTTCGGTCCTCTATAATAAAAAGGACATATTTTTTGAGTGTTAGTTCTAAAGGTCTTGTAGGTCTTTGTAGAACTGTTCAACTTCACCTTCTTCAGCATTACTAGTTGGGCCATAGACTTGGATTACTGTGATATTGAATGGTTTGCCTTGGAAATGAACAGAGATCATTCTGTCATTTTTGAGATTGCATCCAATCTCAAAAAAATCTGCATTTAGGACTTTTTTTGTTGACTCTGAGGGCTACTCAATTTCTTCTAAGGGATTCTTGCCCACAGTAGTAGATAGAATGGTCATCTGAGTTAAATTCACCCATTCCCGTCCATTTTATTTCACTGATTCCTAAAATGTCAACGCTCACACTTGCCATCTCTTGTTTGATCACTTCCAACTTGCCTTGATTCATGGACCTAATATTCTAGGTTCCTATGAAATATTATTCTTTACAACATTGGACTTTACTTCCATTATCAGTCACATCCACAACTGGGTGTTGTTTTTGCTTTGGCTCCATCTCTTCATTCTTTCTGGAGTTATTTCTCCACTGATCTCCAGTAGCATTTGGATACCTACCCACCTGGGGAATTCATCTTTCAGTGTCCTACCTTTTTGCCTTTTCATACTGTTCACAGGGTTCTCAAGGTAAGAATACTGAAGTGGTTTGCCATTTCCTTCTCCAGCGGACCATGTTTTGTCAGAACTCTCCACCATGACCCATTCATCATGGGTGGCCCTATACAGCATGACTCAGTTTCATTGAGTTAGACAAGGCCTTTGTCCATGTGATTAGTTTGATCAGTTTTCTGTGATTCTTGATTTCATTATGTCTGCCTTCTGATGGATAAGGATAAGAGACTGAGTGATGTGGAAACTGGGTCTTGTTCTGATGGGTGGGGTCATGCTCAGTAAATCTTTTATCCAATCTTCTGTTGATAGGCAGTGTTGTGTTCCCTCCCTGTGGTTTGATGTGGAGAATGGTGACTTCCTTCAAAAGGATGAAGATGCTGTCACTAAACCACTAAGACTAGTAAAAGTGTTAGCTGTGGATATAGAAACTCTAAAATGTAGAGGAGAAATAAGTATCAGTTGTTGTACCAAGATCAGGTGTAACAAGAAGGGCTATAGTTGTTCCATTCACCTTTTCTTCTGTTCTCCTGAATGAGAGTTCCTTTTATATTTCAAGAGGAGCTTTCCAACAATTATATATGAAGATCTGAATCTGAGTGGTGCAAGGGATAGACTACATAAATGCACCATGCTTCCAGCAAGCACTTATGATCCCATTTGTCCCATTTTTTCAGATGACTCTCAGTAGACATTTTTTTGTCTCTGAGAACTTCAGGGATTTCTTCAATTGCAGAATTCTTCCTTGCCAAAGGTTATAAATTACTAGCAGCAGTCCACATCTAAAACCTGTTTAGGTAATGGTTAGTCAAATGTTGGATTATTTGGGCTCAGCGAGGAACCAATCTGAAGGGCCATTTCAACTCCAGAATATCCCATAAATTTGGCTGAGACAGTCAGGCCTCAACTTTGTCCCTCTGTCTAACCTTGCCTCTCCCTTCATATCCACAATGCCAAAGCTCCTTAATAATCATCCTGACCATTGCACTTTGTCTCAAGGTTTTTTTCCTGGAGAACCCAGCCTGTGACTATCATTTAAAAAATTATTTTTTCCAGGTACATCAAAATATTAATAAAACTAGTCTTTCAGAATATGTAAAGTTTGTTCATTGAGGAGATATTTTACTGTGTGTTGTGAACTGGTACAAGGGACAGAGCAATGAAGATGATTGGCAAGATCTTAGCCTTAGAGTCTAGTGGAAAATACAGAAATTTTAAAATAATCACACAAATACTAATAGTTATAATTGTGGTAAAGGGGAATGATACAGAATATATACCATTTTAGCATGACTTCAGGTTGGATTTTTGAAACAGTAACAGCATAAAAACACTGCTCATGCATTAATGAGAAGGACACAAAGTAATTTAAGGGCAGAGTCAGCAAATAGGTAACATTGACAATATCTGATAGCAACAACCATAACAGCAGCAACAACAACTATATGACGTCACCAAAGGAAAACTAATCTTTAAAAAGTTGTCTTCCATCTGCTCCAGTCATAAAGTAAAGCTTAGTTTAAGAAAATTGGAAAGATTCCAATTCAGTTTACTTTCGAAACTTTACTCAAACATGTTGATCTGTATGCTGTAGACATAAAAGTAAACATCCCTTTATAATACTTCTCTCTTTATTCACTTCTGACAGCATGTTTTTTCACATTCTGAAGTTTTTGTGCATGTGGTTTTATGTTGTAACTTTGATTAACCACTTCCAGGCAATACCTTTTTATGCCAGTGAAAATATCAACCACTTTATTTGTGGGGCTTTGCATGGACTACATTAGGAGAGTGAAAGGAAAATTTACCAGAGTGAATAAAATGTGCTAAATAAAACAAATCTGTCAAAACTAAACATTTATATAAAACATCTTAATTTCATCTGTAACATTAAAAATATGGCAATGACAAAGAGAGAGGATAGAAACCCTCAACAGTATTTTCCCCAAATTCAGTTAACTAATTTTCTACTGGTTAATTAAAAAGGGATATTGATTTTTTGTATGACTTTTCATGACCTCTCACTGAATTTCTCTTGTGGAAAAAAGAGCAGTTAAATCTTAAAAATAAGTAGCAGAGACAAAATATATTTGTATTTTAAATATTAAAAATGTTTTATATTATTCTTTTGCTAAATGAAGTTGTACTATTGTAAAATTTTCAGTTTGGGGAAAGATTTAAAATACCAAAATAAGGTTTTTGTACTTAAAGTTATATAACATCAAATTCTTAAAAAAATCAAACTTTAATTTGTGTAATGTTTAAAAATACTTCTAATGTACTCAAAACATGAGTGTTTCCACTGTAAATAAAATGCAAAGGGCTCAGTGAAATCTAGGGAAAGCTTAGAATTTTAGATTGGTACTATTGACACTCGAATGACTTTTTTTTTCACCCTCCATTGTCTCTGGCAATGTAGTTATCTTACTACCACTATTTAGTCCAAGTTTCTTGTCAAAACTAGCTCTATAAAATGCCTACTGACAATTTCGGGTCTACTTCCCTTTGTCCAGCTCAATTTGTTATATTATTTCCCCTGGCAATTTATTTATTTATTTATTTTACATTACTGTATTGGTTTTGCCAAACATTGACATTAATTCACCACGAGTGTACATGCGTTCCCAAACATGAATCCCCTCCCACTTCCCACCCCATACCATCTCTCTGGGTCCTCTCCTTGCACCAGTCCCAAGCATCCTCCATCCTGCATCGGACATCGACTGGCAATTCGTTTCTTACATGATATTATACATGTTTCAATGCCATTCTCCCATCTCATCCCACCCTCTCCCTCCCTCTCTCCCCCAGAGTCCAACAGTTCACTCTATAGATCTGAGTCTCTTTTGTTGTCTCACATACAGGGTCATCATCCCTATCTTTCTAAATTCCATATATATGCGTTAGTATACTGTATTGGTGTTTTTTCTTTCTGGCTTACTTCACTCTGTATAATCGGTTCCAGTTCCATCCATCTCCTTAGAACTGATTCAAATGTATTTTTTTTAATGGCTGAGTAATACTCCATTGTGTATATGTACCACTCCATTCTTATCCATTCATCTGCTGATGGACATCTAGGTTGTTTCCATGTTCTGGCTATTATAAACAGTGCTGTGATGAACATTGGGGTACATGTGTCTCTTTCTATTCTGGTTTCCT
>SJYQ01011871.1:119005-129857 GCA_006410935.1 Redunca redunca
GATTTACATGAGGAAATCCAGAGAATATAGAATTTTGCTTATTTTCAAACCAGTGGAAAGACAAGGTAAATTGAAAGATTTAATATCAAGCAATAATCCCTAACAGAAGCAGAAAATATTAAGAAGAGGTAGCAAGAATACCCAGAAGAACTATACAAAAAAGATCTTCACAACCCATATAAGCACAATGGTGTAATCATCAACCTAGAGCCAGAAATCCTGGAATGCAAAGTCAAGTGGATCTCAGGAAGCATCACTACGAACAAAGCTAGTGGAAGTGATGGAACTCCAGTTGAGCTATTTCAAATCCTAAAAGATGATGTTGTGAAAGTGCTGCATTCAATATGCCAGCAAATTTGGAAAACAGCAGTGGTCACAGGAATGGAAAAGGTCAGTTTTCATTCCAATTTCAAAGAAGGGCAATGCCAAAGAATGCTCAAAGTACTGCACTATTCCACTCATCTCACGTGCTAGCAAAGTAATGCTCCAAATTCTCAAAGCCAGGCTTCAACAGTACTTGAACCGTGAACTTCCAGATGTTCAGGATGGATTTACAAAAGGCAGAGGAAACAGACCAAATTGCCAACATTGGTTGGATCATCGAAAAAGCAAGAGTTTTAGAAAAACATCAGCTTTATTGACTATGCCAAATCTTTTCACTTTATGGACCACAACAAGCTCTGGAAAATTCTTAAAGAGGTGGATATAGCAGACCACCTCACTTGCCTTTTGCAAAATCTGTAAGCAGATCAGGAAGCAACAGTTAGAACTGGACATGTAAAAATAGACTGGTTCCAAATAAGAAAAGGAGTACATAAAGTCTGTATATTGTCACCCTGTTTATTTAACTTATATGCAGAGTACATCATGAGAAATGCTGGGCTGGATAAAGCACAAACTGGAATGAAAATTGCTGGGAAAAATACCAATAACCTCAGATGTGCAGATGACACCTTATGGCAGAAAGGGAAGAAGAATTAAAGAGACTCTTGGCAGTGAAAGAGGAGAGTGAAAAAGTTGGCTTAAAACTCAACATTCAGAAAAACCAAGGTCATGGCATCTGGTCCCATCACTTCATAGCAAATAGATGAGAAAGCAGTGGAAACAGTGACAGACTTTATTTTGGATGGCTCCAAAATCACTGTAGATGGTGACTGCAGACATGAAATTAAAAGACACATGCTCCTTGGAAGAAAAGTTATGGCCAACCTAGACAGCATATTAAAAAGCAGAGACATTACTTTATCACAAAGGTCTGTCTCATCAAGGCTATAGATTTTCCAGTAATCATGTATGGATGTGAGAGTTGGACTATAAAGAATGTTGAGCCTGAAGAACTGATGCTTTTGAACTGTGGTGTTGGAGAAGACTTTTGAGAGTCCCTTGGACTGCAAGGAGATCCAACCAGTCCATCCTAAAAGAGATCAGTCCTTAATGTTCATTGGAAGGACTGATGTTGAAGCTGAAACTCCAATACTTTGGCCACCTGATGCAAAGAACTGACTCATTTGAAAAGACTCTGATGCTGGGAAAGGTTGAAGGCAGGAAGACAAGGGGACGACAGAGGATGAGATGGCTGGATGGCATCACCAACTCAATGGGTGTGAGTATGAGTAAACTCCGAGTGTTGGCAATGGACAGGGAGCCTGGTGTGCTCCAGTCCATGGGGTCGCAAGGAATCAGACACAACTTAAGGACTGAACTGAACTGAACATTCCTTAACAATAAGTGACTAGGAAATGGTGAATAAAAAACAAACTTTAAAAGAAAATGTAATAGTATTGGGATGAAATGGGATACAGAATCAAAATGAGTACACTGAGTCTTTGGTGACAACAAACCAACAAATAAATAAGGGAAGTTAGCAATCAAAAAACATTTCATTATCATTATTGTTTAGTTGCTAAGTGGGTCTGACAATTTTGTGACCCCATGGACCTTAGGTTGTCAGGCTCCTCTGTCCATGTGATTTCCCAGGCAAGAGTACTGGAGTGGTTTGAGATTTCCTTCTCCAGGGAATCTTCCCATCCCAGGGATAGAATCCACACCTCCTGCATTGGCAAGTAAGATCTTTACCATATTTATGAAGTGTTATTCTTCTCTGTCTGGTGTCCAACTTTAAGTTTTTTCTTTGCATCTTTCCTGTGGATAGCATGCCTTGTCTCTGTATTTTGGAATTTCTTACATAGCATGATACTTCAAAATCAATACTTCTTTTGAATAATCTTTTCTGCAATGATGTATTTGAAAGTTTTTATATCAAGAAAATATCAAGATTTCAGAATATTATTCAGTGTTCCCAGGTTCTCTGAAAGGAGACATTAGGAACATGAAACATATGGACCAGTGTATTTCTACTGTGCTCATGTTCAGGAAGGACAGAAAATACTGCTGTTGAATTTTATGAATCTGAACTCATGAATTCTTAAATTAATGCCATCATTAATACAAAGATTTAAAATCATTCCTATGAGTAGAACAAAGACATGATGACAATGGGACCTCAATGCAGATTGTGTAACATCTTCATGTGTGTAAAATCTTCATGAATTTCAATCTGGACTTCAACTGTAAGGAGATCAAACCAGTCAATCCTAAAGGAAATCAGACCTAAGTAGTCATTGGATGGACTGATGCTGAAGCTGCAACTGCAATACTTTGGCCACCTGATGTGAAGATCTCATTGGAAAAGACCCTGATGCTTGGAAAGATTGAAGGCAGGAGGAGAAGAGGACCACAAAGGATGAGATGGTTGGATGGCATCATCAACTCAATGGACATGAGTTTGAGCAAGCTCTGGTAGTTGGTGATGGACAGAGAAGCCTGGTGTGCTGTAGTTCCTGGGGTCACAAAGTGTTGGACATGACTGAACGACTAAACTGACCACAAATAAACTCATGGTAAAAGCAATTTTTTCAGCCTCACCAGAATTCTTACTGGTAGAACAAAGAAAACTACATTGATTGTGT
The DNA here is from genome assembly GCA_006410935.1 of Redunca redunca. NCBI lineage: Eukaryota > Metazoa > Chordata > Mammalia > Artiodactyla > Bovidae > Redunca > Redunca redunca. Next base: position 121,975 of record SJYQ01011871.1, read on the forward strand.
TGGGCTATTATGTTGAAATTCCTACAATTGCAACATTTGTGGATTTTGCATGATTAAGGGGTTCAAAAGTTATTACACATAGTAGTAAAATTCCAGACTGTAAAATATTATTTTAACAAGTTATGAAACTCTAAAAGGGGAAAATAAGTGGGAAGAAGAGGAAAGGTTTTCTGGTAAACTGAAACTGATTGCAATGATGATAAAATTATTCCCAATGCTCCAATGTCCCCTGGCAACAACAACGATTATTGTTCAGGTCCTGTCATCATGTGAAATAAAAGACCAAAGTTTTTATACAATCATAATGATGAGTGTTCTACAAAGAATCTGTTCACTCATACTTATTTTTATCCAAAAAATGTTTAACAAAATTTTCCTGAGGATTATATGTGACAATTTTAATAAATTCTGGTAGATTCATACACTAAATTTCACCATTCTAATACTTTAGAAATGAAGATTATATGATTTATATCCACTTCTTTTTGGCTGAACCTTGAAGCTGTAAAAAGAGACTGGCATTTTCTGCTTATGGGAATATTATAAATATACACATTTATTCCTCTATGGTTATAATTATAAAATGATGTAAATTCAAGTCAATAATTTTTATTTGTATTGGGTTATCTTTCTTAATACAGGTTTTTGTTAAAAAATGAAATTAAAATATATTTTGGATTCATTGCAATTAATAAATAAATTTCTAACATATATAAAAGAGATGACATACTTAACTGTTAGTGTTTAAACTTTATTTTCAAAATATGTAGGGAATGTCTAGTGTTTATCTATAAATTAAAATGCACTGACTTGCATTGTAAACAACTGTAGTAAGAATATGATAGGTTCCTGAATGATACATTTATCCACAGTATAAAAAGCAGTATTAATGAAATAAACTATTTTATATAAGTGTATAACTTTATAGAAGACCTAGGTATTATCTTATAATTTATATTTTAAAGTATGATTTAGAAATATGGAATAGTACCTATCCTGATTTTAAGTTTTGAAAGGACTTGAATGAAAACTACATTCACAGAAAACTAACCAAACTGATCACATGGATCACAGCCTTGTCTAACTTAATGAAACTATGAGCCATGCCATGTAGGACCACCCAGATGGACAGGTCATGGTGGAGAGTTCTGACAAAATGTGGTCCACTGGAGAGGGAAATGGCAAACCACTTCATTATTCTTGCTTTGAGACCCCCATGAACAGTATGAAAAGGCAAAAAGATAGGACACTGACAGATGAATTCCCTGGGTGGGTAGGTTTCCAATATGCTATGGGAGATCATTGGAGAACTAACTCCAGAAAAACTGAAGAGATGGAGCCAAAGCATAAACAATACCCAGTTGTGGATGTGACTGATGATGGAATTAAAGTCCAAAGCTGTAGAGCAGTATTGCATAGGAACCTGGAATGTTAGGTCCATGAATCAAGGCAAATTGGAAGTGGTCAAACAGGGGATAGCAAGAGTGAACATCAACATTTTAGGAATCAGTGAACTAAAATGGACCAGAATGGATGAATTTAACTCAGATGACTGTTATATCTACTACTGTGGGAAAGAATCCCTTAGAAGAAATGGAGTAACCCTCATAGTCAACAAAAGAGTCTGAAATGCAGTACATGGATGCAGTCTCAAAAATGACAGAATGATCTCTGTTTGTTTCCAAGGTAAACCATTCAATATCATAGTAATCCAATTGTATGCTCCATCCAGTAATGCTGAAGAAGCTGAAGTTGAATGGTTCTATAAAGAAATAACACCCCCCAAAAGATGTCCTTTTCATTATAGGGGACTGGAATGCAAAAGTAGGAAGTCAAGAAAAACCTGCATAAACAGGTAAATTTGGCCTTGGAGTACAAAATGAAACACTTCAAAGGCTAAAGAGTTTGCCAAGAGAATGCACTGGTCATAGCAAACACCCCATTTCAATAACTAAGAGAAGACTACACATGGACATCACCAGATGGTCAGTACCGAAATCAGATTGATCATATTCTTTGCAGCCAAAGATGGAGAAGCTCTATACAGTCAGCAAAAACAAGACTGGGAGCTGACTGTGGCTCAGATTATGAACTCCTTATTGCCAAATTCAGACTTAAATTGAAGAAAGTAGGGAAACCACTAGACCATTCAGGTATGACCTAAATCAAATCCCTTATGATTATACAGTGGAAGTGAGAAATAGATTCAAGGGACTAGATCTGATAGAGTGCCTGATGAACTATGGACAGAGGTTCATGACATTGTACAAAAGGCCATACACAAGAAAAAGAAATGCAAAAAGGCAAAACTGTTGTCTTAAGAGGTCTTACAAATAGTTGAGAAAAGAGGAGAAGTAAAAGGCAAAGGAGAAAAGGAAAGATACACTCATTTGAATGCAGAGGTCCAAAGAATAGCACAGAGAGAGAAGAAAGCTTTCCTCAGTGATCAATGCTAAGATATAGAGGAAAACAACAGAATGGGAAAGACTAGAGATGTCTTCAAGAAAATTAGAGATACTGAGGGAACACTTCATGCAAAGATGGGCACAACAAAGGACAGAAACAGTATGGACCTAACAGAAGCAGAAGATGTTAAGATGAGATAGCAAGAATATACAGAACTATGCAAAAAAAGATCTTCATGACCCAGATAACCACAATGGTGTGCTCACTCACCTAGAGCAGACATCCTGGAATGTGAAGTCAAGTGGGCCTTAGGAATCATCACTACAAACAAAGCTAGTAGAGGTGGTGGAATTCCAGGTGAGCTATTTCAAATCCTAAAAGATGATGCTGTGAAAGTGCTGCATTGAAATGGCAGCAAATCTGGAAAACTCAGCGGTGGCCACAGGACTGGAAAAGGTCAGTTTTCATTCCAATCCCTAAGAAAGGCAATGCCAAAGAATGTTCAAAGTACCGCACAACTGCACTCATCTTAAACACTAGCAAAGTAATGCTCAAAATTCTCCAAGCCCGGCTTCAACAATACATGAATCGTTAACTTCCAGATGTTCAAGTTGATTTTAGAAAAGGCAGAGGAACCAGAGATGAAACTGTTGGATCATCGAAAAAATAAGAGTGTACCAGAAAACATCTACTTTTGCTTTATTGACTATTCCAAATCCTTTGACTGTGTGGATCACAACAAACTGTGGAAAATTCTTCAAGAGATGAGAATATCATACACCTGACTTGCCTCCTGAGAAATTTGTATGCAGGTTAAGAAGCACTTCCCTGCTGGCTCAGGTGGTAAAGCGTCTGGCTACAATGTGGGAGACCCAGGTTCAATCCCTGGGTTGGGAATATCTCCTGGAGAAGGAAATGACAACCCAGTCCAGTATTCTTGCCTGGAAAATCCCATGGACAAAGAAGCCTGGTAGGCTGCAGCCCATGGGGTCACAAAGAGTCAGGCACCACTGAGCGATTTTACTCCCTAAGAAACAACAGTTAGAACTGGACATGGAATAACAGAATGCTTTCAAATTGGGAAACGAGAACATCAAAGCTGTATATTGTCACCCTGATTACTTAACTTATATGCAGTGTATATCATTTGACATGCCAGGATGGATGAAGCACAAGCTGGAATCAAGATTCCTGGGAGAAATATCAATAACCTCAGATATGTATATGATACCTCCCTTTGGCAGAAAGTGAAGAACTAAAGATCCTCTTGATGAAATTTATAGAGGAGAGTGAAAAAGTCAGCTTAAAACTCAACATTCAGAAAACTAGGATTATGGCAGCCGGTCCCATCAGTTCATGGCAAATAGATGGGGAAACAATGGAAACAGTGACACACTTTACTTTCTTGGTCTCCAAAATCACTGTAGATGGTGACTGCAGCCATGAAATTAAAACATGCTTGCTCCTTGGAAGAAAAGCTATGACCAACCTAGATAGTATATTAAAAAGCAGAGACATCACTTTACCAACAAAGGTCTGTCCAGTCAAAGCAATGGTTTTTCCAGTAGTCATGTATGGGTGTGAGAGTTGGAGTATAAAGAAAGCTGAGTGCCAAAGAATTAATGATTTGAACTGTGGTGTTGGAGAAGACTCATGAGAATCTCTTGGACTGCAAGGAGATCTAACCAGTCCATTCTAAAGGAGATCAGTGCTGGGTGTTCTTTGGAAGGACTGATGCTAAAGCCGAAATTCCAATACTTTGGCCACCTCATGCGAAGAGTTGACTCATTGGAAAAGACCCTGATGCAGGGAGGGGTTGGGGGCAGGAGGAGAAGGGGACGACAGAGGATGAGATGGCTGGATGGCATCACCGACTGATGGACATGAGTTTGAGTGAACTCTGGGAGTTGGTGATGGACAGGGAGGCCTGGCATGTTGCCATTTGTGGGGTCTCAAAGAGTCGGACACGACTCAGCGACTGAACTGAACTGAGCTGAACTGAATCTTGTGTGTGTTTGTGTGTGTTTGTGTTCAGTTGTTGCTGACTCTGTGAACCCATGGACTGTAGCCTGCCAGACTCCTCGGTCCGTGGATTTCCCAGGCAAGAAGACTAGAGTTGGTTGCCATTTCCTTCTCCAAATTAATCTTATAGTTCTCATTAAATACGTCTTAGTCATGAAGTTATAGAAAATTTAAATTTTAGTATATTAAGAATGTAATGTAATCTGTGTTAAACTGTGGTATTTATAGACAAATTTAACTGAAAACAAATGTATCTGTTTCTAAATGATGAATTTCTCAGAGCTATGAATAAGTTTTAGAACATAATTTCCTTCATCTTGTCCATTCTTTAATGGTAGAAACATTCCTGTCTTTTATTATGAAATATGAGCCATTCATACACACATGGAATAAATTTCAATACATTCCCCTAATGATAAGGGAGAAATATAAGGAGTGTCAAAAAGCAGATCTAAAGCAAACAAAATCAGTTAAAGGATTTTTGTAAGCCATCATATTGTCAGTCAATGAGCCACAGAGTAATATATGATTCAAATGAGTACACAGAAGCAAAAGTTAAGCTATTTTGGCCTTACTTACATCAGTATGAGATTAAAAATCTTGACTTATTATCCCTGTTTTTTTTTTTTCCTTGAACTCTCCACTGCAGGAATCAGATAAAGTTATAAAACCACTTGATAAATTTCAGGACACCACATTTCACAATCAGTATGTCTACAATTACTGTTAGAACAATGATAAAAAAAGAAGCAAACAGAACAAAGAGCAAAGTAGCACACAAGGTCACAGATATTAGCAGAGATAACAGAGATCAAAACAAAAGCAAAACAAAGTCATCATGGCATTTAGAGGATATGTTTGTTTTTGTTTTTTTTTCCCCTTGGGAGGTCAGAACATTGTTCTTGAAAACACACACACACACACACACAATTTGATTTCTACATAAATATACAACAATGACCTTTGTGGAAAAAAAGAAAAATCAAAGTTCAGTTAAAAAGGAAGAATAATACTGCCAAAAAAGAGAATGACAGACAGAAAACCCTGCCATTGTAATAGTTAAATCCCATGCTTAGCACACTGAATATTACTTTGTATGGTTCTGTTTTCAGATTTTGTAAACTCCCTGGGTTAACGCACTAATATCTTGAAACAACATCATAATTTACCATACCTTATAATACTTCTAGCAAAGATCTGTTACCAAAGCACTGGCTTTTATTTTCCTTTGCCATGGTAACATCTCACTGTCTCTATTCAGAAGAAAGAGGAAAAACTTTTGAGTATTGGTTTCCAAATGCAGCCAGGGAAGATCTAGACAGGTTTTATAGGACTGCATGTTGAATTGTATTCAGCCAAGTTTTGGACAGTTGAAAATATATATCCTGCTGCATCTCACTGCTCAACTAATCCCTTTTCTTTGGCTGCCACTGCTCAAAGCTTTCTATGCCAACAAGTCTCAAAACTGCTCAGTCTCTATAGGGGGAAAAAAGCGTGAACAGCATCCAAGAATGATGATCATGGACTAGGTTCTTTACATCCAGCTTTCAATGGAATCACCCTTGATTGCCCCTGGAGGAAGATACACTCAGGCCTACTTTAAGCAAAATATGAAATATCATTCCCAAGTTTACTCAGCTATTAGGTGACTGAGCTAGAACTCATAGCACAATAGGCCCAACGCTAAAGCCAAAGCCACGTCACTACACAGATTGCTTTTCCACAGGTGTTGCTATCTCTCTGCTACATGATGACTGTTTAAACCAGAAGTTAGCAAACTTCCCTTTTTGTTCTAAAGGACTGGATATTAAGAAGTTTAGGGTTTGGGCTTCCCTGGTGGCTCAGAGGTTAAAGAGCCTGCCTCCAATGCGGGAGACCCAGGATTGATCCCTGGGTCGGGAAGATCCCCTGGAGAAGGAAATGGTAACCCACTCCAGTATTCTTGCCTGGAAAATCCCATGGACGGAGAAGCCTGGTAGGCTACAGTCCATGGGGTCGCAAATAGTCGGACATGACTGAGCGACTTCACTTTATGACTGTAATTTATTCTTATTCTTTTTGTTTTATATAAGTCTTTCAGAATGGCTATTATAAAAAAAATATAAAAGAGAACAAGTGTCACAAGGATATAGAGAAAAAGGGAACTCTTGAACATCATTTGTGTGAATGCAAATTGATAATGGCCATTATGGGAAACAGAATGGAACTTCCTGAAAAAGTAGAACTACATTATGATTCAGCAGTCCTATGCTCATTGCCACATTATTCCCACTAGCCAAGATACAGAGACAATCCAGACATAAAATATACATAATGAGATACTATTCAGCTCTAAAAAAGAATATCCTGGATAAACCTGGAGGATGAAACACTACATGAAAAAAGTCATACAGAAAGAAAAAAATTTCAAATTTTATATTTTATGTTTTATATTTTATAAATTTCACTTTTATGTAGAATCTAAAAAAGTCTAACATATAGAAACAGTAAAACAGTGGGTCCCAGAATGGGGATATTGGTCTAAGTTTCTAAAATTACATTTGTGTAGGATAAATAAGTCTAGAGACTGAATAAAACATGATTATAAACTATACAGTATACTGGAAATTTTCCTGAAAGAGTAGATTTCAGGTGTTCTCACAAAAACAGGAAAAAAAAAAAAAAGCTTAAAAACATTCTGTTTTGAGGCCATATAAAAACAACCTCCCAATCAAACTTGGTGAAACAAACTAGTTTGCCAACCTATGATCTAGAACGTGTACACACAAAATGGCTGCCTTGGAACTACACTCTGCCTAGTACATGCTTAAGAAACATATATTAAAAATAATTACAGAAGCAGTGCTTCTCACTCTGCATTTTAAGTCTAAGCCTTGAAGACATAGTACGTGTGCACACACACATCTCACCATAATTTCAAAAATGTTAATTGCTTAATCGTGTCCAAGTCTTTGCAACCCCATGGACTGTAGACTTCCAGGCTCCTCTGTCCATGGAATTTTATAGACAGGAATACTGGAGTGGGTTGCCACAATCTCAAAAGCCACCTTAAAATAATATTACTCTATTTTTCTGATTTGTGCTTTTATCCTTTGAATCTATGGGTGCATTATGTAATTCATGGGGACCAATACAAAGTAAATTTGAGAATCTCCAGTTCAAAAATTAAGAATTTCAAGATGACAGCAGAATTTAAGTCAAGCACAAAATTCTTTTGAGTTAGAACTCTGTCATATACAACTGCATAGGTCACATGCCCAGGAAGTAGGCCTTGGTGTTTATCATATTATATTATATTATATTAACAGTCCCAACGTATGAAAGGCCCAGTTACTCCATAAACTTGTCACCATTTGGTAATGTTGATCTCTTTAATTTTGACCATTGTAGTAGTAGGGTAGCAGTGTCTAAATTTGATAATTATTTCCATTTTACTGATGAATATAGTTATCAAT
>SJYQ01011871.1:138926-150215 GCA_006410935.1 Redunca redunca
TGCGCCCTGGGCGTCCCCCGCCCCTGCGCCCCTCCGCGCCGGCTCCCCTGCGCCCTGGGCGTCCCCCGCCCCGGCGCCCCTCCGCGCCGGCTCCCCTGCGCCCTGGGCGTCCCCGCCCTGAGCCCCTCCGCGCCGGCTCCCCTGCACCCTGGTCGTGCCCCGCCCTGAGCCCTGGCGCTAACCCTCCGCAAGCTCTCAGAGGGCGGCCTGCCCCTTCCTTCCAGAACCAGGACGGGAGCCCGGGCCTGAGGCGAAGACGCTTATTTACGAGGAAGAGCCGCCCTGGGAGCCGATCGCAGACAGGCTGGCGAGGACCGGTGTGCACAACCCCGGGTTCAGCAACGGGTGTACCTGGGGGTGCCCAGCGACTGCTCTGACCCGAGGGGAAGCCGCCTGCACTACTGGCGGGTCCGCGGAGGAGCGCCGGCTGGGCAGCTGTGAGTCCAAGGAGGCACTTGGCTTGCAGAGCGCCCTGCCGGCCCAGCCCTGCCTTCCCACAGAAGGAGCCTCCCCGGAAGGCCAGCCGGGGAGAGTGCGGTCCCCCGGAGCCGGGAGCCGGCGCCGGAGCCAGGGTGCGGGGAGCGGCCCGTTCGCGTGCGGCGAGTGTGGCAAGGCCTTCCAGCGGAGCGCGGCGTTGGCGCTGCACCGGCGCTGGCATGCGCGGGAGAAGGCCTACAAGTGCGGCGAGTGCGGCAAGGCCTTCAGCTGGAGCGCAAACCTCCTGGAGCACCGGCGCGTGCACACCGGCGAGAAGCCCTTCCGCTGCGGCCAGTGCGGCAAGGCCTTCAGCTGCCGCTCGTCCCTCAACGTGCACCGGCGCGCGCACACGGGCGAGCGGCCCTACAAGTGCGGCCAGTGCGCCAAGGCCTTCAGCTGCAGCTCGCTGCTGGGCATGCACCTGCGCGTGCACACGGGCGAGCGGCCCTACCGCTGCGGCGAGTGCGGCAAGGCCTTCAACCAGCGGACGCACCTCACGCGCCACCACCGCGTGCACACGGGCGAGAAGCCCTTCCGCTGCGCTGCGTGCGGCCGGGCCTTCGCCTGCCACTCGTCGCTGACGGCGCACGAGAGGCTGCACAGCGGCGACAAGCCCTTCCGCTGCGGCGACTGCCCGAAGGCCTTCAGCAGCCGCTCGCGCCTGGCGCTGCACCGGCGCGCGCACACGGGCGAGAAGCCCTTCCGCTGCGGCCAGTGCGCCAAGGCCTTCAGCTGCCGCTCGTACCTCGTGGTGCACCAGCGCGCGCACAGCGGCGAGAAGCCCTTCCGCTGCGACCAGTGCGGCAAGGCCTTCAGCTCCCACTCGTACCTGATCGTGCACCAGCGCGTGCACACGGGCGAGAAGCCCTTCGACTGCAGCCGCTGCTGGAAGGCCTTCAGCTGCCACTCGTCGCTCATCGTGCACCAGCGCGTGCACACCGGCGAGAAGCCCTACAAGTGCGGCCAGTGCGGCCGGGCCTTCAGCCAGAACCACTGTCTGATTAAGCACCAGAAGACCCACTCGGCGGAGAAGGCCTTCAAGTGTCACGAGTGCGGCGAGGTGTTCGGCTGGAGCGGGCCCCTGGCCGAGCACCGCAGGCTCCACGGCGGCGAGCAGCACTTCGCCGTCCAGTTGGACCAGCGCTTGCTGAGCCCCTACTACGTGCCCGACGGCCTGCTGGGCGCGGGAGGCTCGGGCGGGGGCGGTGTGGGCCCCGTCGATGCCCTGGACGTGGCGGAGCTGCTGGGTGTGGCCCCGCCCTCGGGCAGCAGGAGTTTCCCCCTGGGGAGCAACCCCGGAAATTAACTTGTGTGTGTGACACACCCACCCGAAACACACCTAGAGGTCGTGGGCTGCTGGAGAGGGAGCTGGTGGGAGAGCGCCGAGGGCATCCTGCCCTCCCGCTTATGTTCAGAAGGCGGGGAGGGGTGCTCTTCTCAGGTGAGGGGAGCCCTGTCCTCCAGCCCTTGGACAGCCGCTCCTGGATTTCCATCACGAGTTTCTCCTGTAAACTCTTTTAACAGATAGTAAAGGGGAGAGAAAACAGGAGAATCACAGACAGCATTACTTACAAGTGAACACTCTGTTCCGCAGCGGAGAGTGGGCTCAGATGGTGGGCCTTTGGGAAGAAGCAAGTTCCCCGGACTTGCCACACTCACGCGTTAGTGACCGTGCAGCCCAGCGTCCCGTCTGGCCACCCCGTCCATGGCGGAAGCAGGCTTCGTACCCCGGCTGGTGCGGCCACCTGCGGGGCTGCCCCGGACCCCACGGCGCTCAGCCCCCATGAGGAGGCGCGCCTGGTGGGCCCGGAGAGGGGGAGAGATGGTGTCCCTCTGGAACTCGGCCATCCCGCTCAGTTTAGAGCAGAGGCCAGCTGCCAGCTCACGTCTGTACAGAGCGCTGGAGTCTGTGACACACTTCTATTAAAGTATGTATGGAGGCTGAATAACTGCATCTCAGAAAGTAGGGAATTAAGGGAAGCGATACCCCTGACTCTCAATAAAGCTGCATTCTGCACCTTGGTGCGCCACCCTCTGCTTTCGGATGGTGCGTCTTCACGTTTCTGCAAACACGGTGTGCGTGGCCTGTCATTTTGGCCCCCACCGTGCTCACCGCATGGCCGGCCTCTCTGGCAGAGCCTGCTTTTGGAGCTAAGGTTCTGGGTAGGATGGGATGTTCTGTCCACTGTTCATCCGTTGGATGCAAAGGTTGTTTCCAAGCTGTCATTATTATAAACCATCCTTCATACACCATCTTTTTGCGTTCTTCTTCAACACGGCCCTGGGGTAGATTGCTAGCAGTGACGGTCTGAGATAAAGGAGCCGCGTGCTGTGTCCTTCCACTGCGGTTTTGGCTCTCTCACTGTGAGGAGGGCCGGCGGCACTGGTCAGGCACCGCCCGGTCCCGGAGGCTCCGGCTGGCCCTGCCAGGCTGGCTTCTGGGCCCTCGGCGCTGACCCACTGCTCCTCCAGCATCCCTGAGGCTGGCTGCAAGCCCTTCCCTGCGGCAAACAGGGAAGCTCTGACAACTTCATTGGCAAAAAGCGAGTAGCATCTAGCTTTGATTGTTACCGTACGTTTTAGTTTAAAAGAAATTTGCATACAAATTAGCTCAGCCAAGGGCAGCACCTTACTGCTTTGAGCGACACCTTTTCATAATGTTCACTCGCTCAGTTGTGTCTGACTTTGTGACCCCACAGACCGCAGCACGCCAGGCTTCCCTGTCCTTTACCAGCTCCTGGAGCTTGCCCAAACTCAGGTCCATTGAGTCAGTGATGCCATCCAACCATCTCATCCTCTGTCATCCCCTTCTCCTCCCACCTTCAATCTTTCCCAGCATCAGGGTCTTTTCCAGTGAGTGAGTCCTTTGCGTCAGGTGGCCAAAGTATTAGAGCTTCAGCTTCAGTCCTTCCAATGAATATTTAGTATTGATTTAAGATTGATTGCTGATCTCCTTGCAGTCTAAGGGACTCGAGTCTTCTCCAATACCACAGCTTGAAAACATCAATTCTTTGGCATTCAGCCTTCTTTAAGGTCCAACTCTCACATCCATACATGACTACTGGAAAAACCATAACTGACTATATGGACCTTTGCCAGCAAAGTAACATCTCTGTTTTTTAATACACTGTTGATGTTTGTCAGCTTTTCTTTCAAGAAGCAAGTGTCTTAATTTCATGGCTGCAGTCACCATCTGCAGTGATTTTAGAGCCCAAGAGAATAAAGTCAGCCACTGTTTGCCCATCTATTTCCCATGAAGTGATGGGAACGGATGCCATGATCTTCGTTTTCTGAATGTTGAGCTTTAGGCCAACATTTTCACTCCTCTTTCCCTTTCATCAAGAGGTGTTTTAGCTCCTCTTCACTTTCTGCCATCAGGGTGGTGTCATCTGCATGTCTGAGGTCACTGATATTTCTCCTGGCGATCTTGATTCCAGCTTGTGCTCATCGAGCTGGCATTTTGCATGATGTACTCTGCATATAAGTTAAATAAGCAGGGTGACGGTACACAGCCTTGACGGACTCCTTTCCCAGTTTGGAACCAGTCTGTTCTTTCATGTCTGGTTCTAACTGTTGCTTCTTGACGTTTCTCAGGAGGCAGGTAAGGTGGTCTGGCATTCCCATCTCTTTAGAAATTTTGATATAGAACATGTTATTACTGTTCTTTAAGAAAACTGTTGGAAATACTCTTTGGCCCCCCTTCCACTGATGTCTCAGTGCTCTTTTATTTACATACAAACTGTTCTCATCATACACATAATACGTGTATACCGAAGAAACTGGGGGGTGGGAGTCAGGTGAACGAGAACTAAAACAATCCTCAGTTCACTGTTGTGGCCTGGAGATGCATTTACTCTTGGTTTTTCTCTGCATGTATACACTTCATTTTTAAGTGTAAAGGGCTTTATAGGCAAAATTATTTCAGTCAATAAATTTTTAAGAAATTATACATGTTCTGACTCATTTAACTGCCAATCACCTTAGCTTCCTCAGTGTTTGAGTTCTAATATTCAAAATAGCCCTTCCACGGAGGTTCTGGCTCAGCCCACAGCTGCGGGAGTCGGTCCACGGTTCTTCTAGCTTGACCTCTGGTCTCCAGGGGAATACGGACGCGCTTGAAAAGCTCCCTGCCTGTAATCACTGGGACCCAGCGTCCCCGAGCAGCTTACTGTAGGGCCGTATTCAGGGTCAGCGGAGATGGCTCCGCCATGCTGAATTTCAGACATCCTCTAAGCCTGTTTCAGGGCTTCTCTGGAGGCTCAGTGATAAAGAATCTGCCTATCGATGCAGAAGACAAGGGTTTGATCCCTGGGTCAGGAAGAGCCTGTGGTGAAGGGAAGGGCTACCCACTCCAGTATCCTCGCCGGGGAAATCCCCGGACAGAGGAGCCTGGTGGGCTACAGTCCATGGGGTTGCAAAGAGTCCGACGTGACTCAGCAGCTAAGCAACAAGCGTACAAACCGTGGTCACTCAGCTGCCACGGCCGAGAGCCACCAGTGTGTAAGCCGCTGGTGCGTGAGCTCGACGCCCCCGGCGGCCCAGCGCTGACCCTGCATGCTTCCACTGCCAAGGGCACAGGACCGGCCCCGGTCAGGGAGCTGAGACCCCACAGGCCACGAGCGCAGCCAGAACGAAGGTTGTTAGGTTTTCATAGTTTATCAGCAACTCTGCCATTTCCTCCCCCAGATCTAACACAGCCTCTGAGTAAACGGAACCATGTGGTTGGAGACCACGACCACGTCGGCTACAGGAGAAGCCCCGTCAGGATGCAGTCCAGCCAGACGCGCTCTCTTTCTGGCCGTGCCACATGGCACGTGGGGTCTCACTTCCTCAGGCAGGCACCGAGCCCTTGCCTGGGCAGGGAAGGAGGCACCGAGCCCTTGCCTTGGCAGGGAAGGAGGCACCGAGCCCTTGCCTCACTTCCTCAGGCAGGCACCGAGCCCTTGCCTGGGCAGGGAAGGAGGCACCGAGCCCTTGCCTTGGCAGGGAAGGAGGCACCGAGCCCTTGCCTTGGCAGGGAAGGAGGCACCGAGCCCTTGCCTGGGCAGGGAAGGAGGCACCGAGCCCTTGCCTTGGCAGGGAAGCACAGTCTTAACCCCTGGCTCATGGACCTTCACCAGGAGGCTGCGTGCTGCAGCAGAGCCAAGGCAGCCAAAGAAATAAAGTATTAGAAATAGAATTATTTGTTCCTTCGTTTCGACAGTTTAGTTTTCTCTTTTGTCCACTGTTCCATTTTTAGATGTGCACAAATACATGCAGTGCGTGACGTGTACCACACACACATGCAGTGAAAATATCCACATCCACACACACAGGTGCACACACACAATACATCCAGGGCCTCCCTGCATGTGTGCTTTTTTAAAAACTATTTTACTTTCTGGCCGTGCAGCGTGTGGGATCTCAGTTCCCTGACCAGGTACTGAGCCTGCGCCCGCAGCCTCGGGAGCGCAGCGTCTCAGTGGAGTCCCGACTGCCGCGGCAGCAGGGAGCCCCCTGCGTGTGCCCCTAACCACCGGCACTCCAGTGGCTAAGAACCGCCTTGCAGCGCAGGGGACACCGGCTCAATCCCTGGTCCACGAAGACCCCACACGCCGCGGGGAAACAGCCGGTGTGCCACAGCTTCCGGAGCCGCGCCCTGGAGCCCGCGCTCCGCAGCAAGNAAGCACAGTCTTAACCCCTGGCTCATGGACCTTCACCAGGAGGCTGCGTGCTGCAGCAGAGCCAAGGCAGCCAAAGAAATAAAGTATTAGAAATAGAATTATTTGTTCCTTCGTTTCGACAGTTTAGTTTTCTCTTTTGTCCACTGTTCCATTTTTAGATGTGCACAAATACATGCAGTGCGTGACGTGTACCACACACACATGCAGTGAAAATATCCGCATCCACACACACAGGTGCACACACACAATACATCCAGGGCCTCCCTGCATGTGTGCTTTTTTAAAAACTATTTTACTTTCGGGCCGTGCAGCGTGTGGGATCTCAGTTCCCTGACCAGGTACTGAGCCTGCGCCCGCAGCCTCGGGAGCGCGGCGTCTCAGTGGAGTCCCGACCGGCGCAGCAGCAGGGAGCCCCCTGCGTGTGCCCCTAACCACCGGCACTCCAGTGGCTAAGAACCGCCTTGCAGCGCAGGGGACACCGGCTCAATCCCTGGTCCACGAAGACCCCACACGCCGCGGGGAAACAGCCGGTGTGCCACAGCTTCCGGAGCCGCGCCCTGGAGCCCGCGCTCCGCAGCAAGGGAAGCTGTGGCAGCGAGAAGCCGTGCTCCACAGCTGGAGAGCAGCCCGCACTCACGGCAGCTAGAGAAAGACCTCACACGGCGACGAAGACACAGAGCGCTCCAAAACAAAAGAAATGTTTTTATTAAAATTAAAAACAATATTAAAGCAAGGCACCTTTAAAATATATGTGTGCGTGTCTACAACATGCACACGTACATATCGATGTATACGCACATACGTGCATGTGCAATGTGTACACACACAGTGCCCTAGCATGAACATTTCCTTTGTGACCGCATTTTCAGCGCACAGAGGTTTTTGAATTCTGTGTAGTCGGGTCTATTCAGTTTTTCTTTCCTTTATCCTTTTCCTTGGCTCAAAGAGGCCCTTCCTTACATCCTTTTCTGGTGGTATTTTATATTTACGCTTAAATCCACCCATCTGGGATATAAGTGTCCGAGGTTCCACATCTTTCTTGAACTTCATCCCCCACTGTTCCACAGACCTGCCTGTCTTCTCCATTACTGCTGCTCTGTAATTCACAGACAGTAGGACTGGGGTCACATTTATAGGAGGTTTAAAAAGAATTTTTTTTAAATTTTTCTAAGTAAGCCAGGCAGGAATCATTTTCTCAGAACTTGGCCTCTTCACACCCCTCCAGATCTCCTTGGGGTTTTGATTATAACTGGCCAGTTTGGAAAGAATTAACATAGTTCTACGTGAGATTAGGTCTTCACATCAAAGAACATGGTAGAGGACTGTCCATTCAAGTCTGCCTCTAACCATCAGAAAAGGCTTAGCGGGCTTCCCGGGCGGCCCAGTGATAAAGAACGCAGCTGCTGATGTAGGAGACGCAGGCTCGGCCCCTGGCCGGGGAGACCCCACTTACTGAAGGCAGCGGCGTCCAGAGCTGCAGCTCCCGAAGCCTGCACACCGCAACTGCAGCAGCCCCCGTTTGCCGCAACTAGAGGAAGCCGGAGCGTAAAACCAAGGCCCAGCACAGCCAAAACTAAATGAAAATGAGATGTAAAAGAAGGCGTTTATCATCGCCTTCACGTGTGTTCACATGTGGGTTGTTGAGGCCAGTGTAATTTTGCGGTTTGTGAATCAGCCACGTGATGAGACACAGAGGCAACTCTTGCCTGCAGTTACCCTTTGTATATTTCACACCGAGCAGATTTGCTGGGTCACTCCAGAAAGTCTCTAACGCTTTACTGGTTTATCCTGTTTTCCAGGTAAAGTCATTACTTGGAAATAAAAAGCTTGCCTATCCTTTTTTGTATGGGAGCCTTTTATTTCATTTCTTCTTAAAACCCACACTGGCCAGCACGTCAGGGCAGCACCGAGCTGGGAGCAGTGGTCCCCCGCGGCAGACTCTGTGGACTCAGGGTGTGTCCACCTCAACACTCTGGCCTCTGACGCGGGTGCAGCCGTGGTAGCCACGTGGCCCGGCTCTGACGACCAAGTCTGCTGGAGGTTTGGGGAAAGTGTCGGCTTTCTTGATAGGAGACACTGCTCCTTCCTCTCCCCGGAACTCAGATGCAATGCTTGGAGGCGTAGCACCCATTTTGCAACCAAGAGACAACTGAGGACAAAAGCCACACACCGTGGAAGACAAATGAGAGAATCCTGGGCCTTGGATGGAGTTTGAGCAGCTATTCCACCACCGACCTTCAACCTCCCGGGTTCTGTGAGCTTTTAGCTGTTTTTCTCACATCGGTCCTTCCCCGCAGCTGTATTCCTCACCAGTCCAGCATCTGGGTCTGTAACCAAACCAGGTTTGGTCTTGCCCCATGCACAGCAAACCGAAATCCTGAGACGCCCAGCCT
Source organism: Redunca redunca (assembly GCA_006410935.1). Taxonomy (NCBI): domain Eukaryota; kingdom Metazoa; phylum Chordata; class Mammalia; order Artiodactyla; family Bovidae; genus Redunca; species Redunca redunca. Next base: position 147,460 of record SJYQ01011871.1, read on the forward strand.
TGCAGCCGAGCGCCCTGCCCCCAGCCCAGCTCAGAAGAGACACAGCTGACTCCAAGGTCCTAGAAAACAGGGTGGGCAAATCCCTCAGAGTCGGCCTCCTGGAAGATAAGCGTGTCCTGAAAGGCCCTGAGGGGCTTCCCAGACGGCCCGTGGCCGGGACTCCGCGCTTCTGGCACAGTGGCACGGGGCCAACCTCTGGTCAGGGCACTAAGGCCCCCCATTCCGTGAGGCCTGACCAAAAAGAGTTTCTCTTCTCAATTAAAAAGAAACAGGAAGAGAAACGATTCTGTTCAGTGGCGGCAGGGAGTGAATCTGACCGACCACCCGCAGGCTCGGCCTCCCCCACCCGCCCCACGGCTTCTCAGTGCTGAGGATGACACGCGACGCCGCTCGGTCTGCGTCCTCTGATAGGCGGCATAGACTCAACAGGGGCTGGGAAATGGCACGCTTAGCACTCACCTGAGGATATTCTCTTGTCTGGTTTCAAGTTAACGTTTTGATCCCAATAAACGTACCGCCCACAGGCCAGCCGTTAAGGCATTCGTGGGCCCCAAACCATAGACAAAGTGTGCCACGGGCGACACGGCGAATGCCAGACATACGGTTAAACTTAAACATTTTTGTCTTTTTTTAAAATTAATTTTTATTGAAGTTTAGTTAGACTCTTATACATAGGGATTTGTCTAGGATACGTCATGCAGTTATTTAATTTTATCAGAGGACAGGAGGGAGAACCAAATTTCAGCTTCATCAAGGGAAAAGGGGACAGGCGATTCATCTAATCTTACTCGTTACGTCTGAGGAGGTTAGGGATGGTGGAAAAATGAGCGACAAGGTGTCAGCGTGAACAAATGCAGGCAGAGGTTTCACTGATAAATTCAACAGCTAGGGAGATGACCTGCCAACATCTGAGAAATCCTAACCATTGAATTGTTTTCCCAAGCTGGGGGGTTAAAAACAAAACATCAAAGAGAGACGGACAGTCTTCCTGGCCACTGAGCAAGGCTGTAAACTGCGTTTTGGAAGAGCCAGATGCCCTGTGCAGCGCTTAGTCACTGAGCCGTGCCCACCTCTTTGCGACCCCCTGGACTGCAGCCCACCAGGCTCCTCGGTCCATGGGACTCTCCAGGCAAGAACACTGGAGTGGGCTGCCATGCCCCCCTCCAGGGGATCTTCCCGACCCAGATCTCCCACGTTACAGGCAGATTCTTTACCGTCTGAGCCACCACGGAAGCCCAAGAATACTGGAGTGGGCAGCCTGTCTCTTCTCCAGGGGAACTTCCTGACCCAGGCAGTGAACCAGGGTCTCCTGCCCTGCAGGCGGGCTCTTTCAGCTGAGGCACCAGGGAAGTCCATACGCAGATGGTGTGATGCTACACGCGCATAGTAAGGCCTAAGGACACACACACACCACTAGAACGGATCCGTGAATTCAGCGAAGCAGCAGGGTCGAGACCAGCATTCGGAAACTGACTGCATCTCTTTATGCTAAACATGAAATATCAGAAAGGAAATGCAAAAAAATAAAAAAGCCTCTTAAAACCACACCAAAAGAATACTAGGAATGTTAGGAACAACCCTGACCAAGGAGGGACAGGAGGCTCTCGGGAGGGGCTCCGAGGTCCCTGGGCAGGGAGCACGGGGCCGCCTCACCGCATCCCAGGCTTTCTCACGGGAGCCACCAGACCAGACCAGACACTCGCTCTCCGAGGCGGGAGGTGGCCCAGACGCCCCTGCTGCCCCTTTGCCCACCTTGGACCTGAGTCCCTGAGCGCCCTCTCTGCACAACAGGCAGGAGCAGGACGCGGACACCCTCACCATGCTCCCAGCGCTGCGAGTGTGCTCCCGGAGCCCTGGGTTACTTGCTTCCCCAAACCTAAACAAGTGTGACTGAAAGTCGCTCAGTCGTATCCGACTCTTTGCAACCCCAGGGATTTAGTGCATGGGATTCTCCAGGCCAGAATACTGGAGTGGGGAGCCTTTCCCTTCTTCAGGGGATCTTCCCAACCCAGGGGTCGAACCCAGGTCTCCCGCATTGCAGGCAGTTCTTTACCAGCTGAGCCACAAGGGAAGCCCAAGAATACTGGAGTGGGTAGCCTTTCCCTTCTCCAGTACCGAAACCAGACTGATTATATTCTTTGCAGCCAAAGATGGAGAAGCTCTATCAGTTCAGTTCAGTTCAGTCGCTCAGTCGTGTCCGACTCTTTGCGACCCCATGAAACGCAGCACGCCAGGCCTCCCGGTCCATCACCAACTCCCGGAGTTCACTCAGACTCACGTCCATTGAGTCCGTCATGCCATCCAGCCATCTCATCCTCCGTCGTCCCCTTCTCCTCCTGCCCCCAATCCCTCCCAGCATCAGAGTCTTTTCCAATGAGTCAACTCTTCGCATGAGGTGGCCAAAGTACTGGAGTTTCAGCTTCAGCATCATTCCTTCCAAAGAAATCCCAGGGCTGATCTTCAGAATGGACTGGTTGGATCTCCTTGCAGTCCAAGGGACTCTCAAGAGTCTTCTCCAACACCACAGTTCAAATGCATCAATTCTTCGGCGCTTAGCCTTCTTCACGGTCCAACTCTCACATCCATACATGACCACAGGAAAAACCAGAGCCTTGACTAGACGGACCTTAGTCGGCAGAGTAATGTCTCTGCTTTTGAATATGCTGACTAGGTTGGTGATAACTTTTCTTCCAAGGAGTAAGCGTCTTTTAATTTCATGGCTGCAGTCACCATCTGCAGTGATTTTGGAGCCCCCC
>SJYQ01011880.1:0-30655 GCA_006410935.1 Redunca redunca
CACAAGGCCATTTGCACAGGTAGCTCAGAAAAAAAGTGCCTGAGCCCAGAACCTGTCTGTTCTCCACCCTGCTTCTGTTGAACCCTGTGGAACATTGGCCCCATGAGTGAGATGGGGCATCAGCCTGGGGCTGGACTACCCTGGCGCCCTTCCCAGGCCCCTCCCCGTGCTGGGCCTTTGCCCTCCTTGGGCGTGGTTTTACCTGCATCTCTGTCCCCTCTCTCTGGGGTTTACTTTGCCCCTGTGGCCTCACACTCTGTCCACCCATGCCTATTTCTTTCTCTTGCCAGTACTTCATATTGCTTCTGTCTGCTTCCGTCATCAGAGACTTAAAAAATAGAAATATCCCTACACATGGTTGAAAAACCTAGTAAAGGCTTTTCATGAAAACTGACCTTTCCCTTCTCACTGGCATGGGTCCCTCTTCTCCAGAGGCAGCTCCTTTTTCAACTTTTTATTTTGAAATGATTATAGATTTACAGGAAGCCACGCAAAAATGAGCAGGGAGGTCTCATATACCTTCACCCAGTTCCCTCAGGGGCAACATCTTGCCTCTGATAGTCCAGGGTCCCATTTCGGGGGAGGGGGCATGGGCCAGCCACAGGGCGCACTCAGGTTCCTCCAGGCTGCCACGTGCTCACTTGGATGCAGCTCTGATTTGATCACACATGTAGGCCTGTGTGTCTTCGATGAAGACAGAGCTCTTCCATCACCATCAGGCTCGCTTCTGCCCTCTGTGGGCACACTCCCCTTCTCAGCCCCTCAGCCAGTCCCCTGCTCACTCTCCATCTTTACGACCCTAACAGAGTCTTGTGTCTCACTCACCTTGATGCCCTTTGGATTCGTCAATGCTGCTGCTGCTAAGTTGCTTCAGTCGTGTCCGACTCTGTGCGACCCCGTAGACGGCCCCCTCCTTTTCCTTGCTTAGTAGTATTCCCTTGGACTGGACCATGGTTTGTTTAACCATTCACCTACTGAAGGATATTTTGGTTTCATTTCTTGACTGTTAAGAATAAAACTGCTCCTAATGTTTATGCAGTACTTTGGCCGCCTCATGCGAAGAGCTGACTCACTGGAAAAGACTCTGATGCTGGGAGGGGCAGGAGGAGAAGGGGACGACAGAGGATGAGATGGCTGGATGGCATCACTGACTCGATGGACGCGAGTTTGGGTAAACTCCGGGAATTGGTGATGGACAGGGAGGCCTGGCGTGCTGCGATTCATGGGGTCGCAAAGAGTCGGACATGACTGAGCGACTGAACTGAACTGAACTGAATGTTTATGGCCAGGTTTTATGTCAACACCTGGGGCGTTTTCTAGGACAAGTACCCAGGAGTGCAATGACTCGATTGTGTGGTCACTGCATGCTTAGTCTTATAAAGAACTGCAGACTGTTTTCTGGAGTATCTGTTCCATCTACATTCCCACCAGCAAGGTCGAATGGTCCATCTTTTCTGCATCCTCGCTGCCTTGAATATTTTTATTATTTTAGCCATTCTGATAGCTGTGCCTTGGTATCTTGTGGTTTTAACTTGTCTTTGTGTCGTGATAAGTGACTTTGAACTTCTTTCCATGTGGTTATCTGAGGCAGCACCTTTGAACTCTTCTCTTTTTTCTGGCAGTTTAATTCTGTCTGAAAATGATCGTTTTCCCAGCCCTCAGCTGATCGCATTTTGACCTCTGAGGGCTGTTTGGAGGGTGAGGCGATAACCTGACTTGCTGCTCTTTCCCACTTTCTTCACATGCTTGTTCCTGTATTCACTTGACCCTTGGCTGATAGTTAAGTGTATGGATCTGACAGAGTTGGTGCTGTAGGGTGAAGCCACAGAAATCAGGGCACCAAGCAAGCTTCTTTAAAAAAAAAAAAAATTTGTTTTAGGAATTCTCTGGTGGCTCCGTGGATAAGAAATCTGCCTGCCGATTCAGGGGACATGGGTTTGATCCGGGGGCCAGGAAGATTCCACAGGCCATGAAGCAGCTACACCTATGCGCTGCAGCTACTGAAGTCCACACATTAGAGCTTGTGCTCCAGGAGAGAGGCCGCTGCGGTGAGCAGCCCTCACACCGCCGCAGAGTGGCCCCACTCACCGCAGCTGGAGAAAGCCCACGCACAGCAACAGGGACCCAGCACAGCCAAAAATAAACAGATTTTAATTCTGCTTGTTTAAAAAAATACTTTATTTGTCCGTTTATACCGTTCTGGCTGTGTGGGCGTGCGCTGTGGCACGCAGGGTCTTTGCTTCCGGTGCTTGGGCTCTTTGTCACCCAGCCTGGGCCTCTCTCTTGTTGAGGCCTGCAGGCTCGGTAGTTGTCGCGCTCTTAGTTCCCCAACAGGGATCGAAGTGGAGCCCCCTGCGTTTGAGGGCAGATTCTTAACCGCGGGGCTACCAGGCAAATCCCTCCCCCACCACCACCCCAAGCAAGCTTCTGTAGCTCTTTCCTTGGTGGGCAATTGACTTCTCCAGGGTAGCACTTAACCCTTTCCTGCCTGGGGAGAGGGTCAGAGGCACAGCTGAGGGGTCCCAGCTGATGGCCTTTCTTTCTGATACATGCGCCTGAAGGTTTTACCCACTTCTCTGTCTCAGCTGCCATGCAGCTGTGGGTCCTTGCTCAAGCCCTATCTGTAATCAGGACTCCAGCCATGCACTCCTCCGGGTCCTAGACATCTCCACTTTAGGGCCCCTCCATCACATCTGACTGTGCGCTGGCCTCTCTCTGCTCATCTCTCTGTAAGGGCCCCACCATCCATTCATCAGTGACACCACAATCTGGGGTATTCCACTGGATGTGGGCTGCCTGGAGTGGGAGTTAGGATGGCTCTGGGACCCTGACCAGGTTGCAGGGCTTCCCTAGTGGAGGTGGGAAGTGGGCCTGGGCTGAGTGTGGCCTCACCATGCATCTCGCCTGCATCGGCTGTCTGCCAGCACCCCCTGCCCCCTGAAATCCGCTGGCTTCTTGGTGCTTCTCAGGGCTGGAGGTGGCAAATTCTGACTTTCGAGTGGCCGTCTGCGATGTCTCACCTCACCTTGACCACCGGACGCCACTGTGGTCCCAAGGCCCTGCTTTGCACCTGTCCAGCCAAGGCCTGTTCTGCCCCGGCCTGTTTCCTGTGGCTCCCTCCCTGGGTGTGGGAGGTGCTGTCGTTGCCAGGGGGCAACGTGCACTTGGGCAGCACAGCCACCACGGCTGGGACCCGACTGCAAGCCCTTCGCTCGGTGTGCCCTGCCACCCCCTCGTCTCCCCGCAGGCTCCCTGAGCGCTCCAGTGAACAGCCCACCTTCCTCCTGGAGTGCGACAGCTCCGTGGCCGATGCGCTACAGAGGCACCTCTTGCTGCACAAGATCCGGCGGAAGGTTACGGTGGAGCCGTGCCCCGAGCTGCGCGTGTGGGCCGTGCTGCCGTGCGCCCCGGGGGAGGCCGGCGGGGCGGTGCCGCCGCGGAAGCAGGCCGCGTGTGCCAACATCCTCACCCGTGATCCCCGGACTGCCTGCATGGGCTGGCGGCTCCTCTCCCAGGATGAGGGTTCAGCCCTGGTGCCCGGGGGCCGTCTTGGGGACCTCCAGGATTATCACCGGCACCGGTACCGGCAAGGTATGGACATGGGGTTGGACCTGGGGAGAGGTTAGGTTTGGGGGGCTGATGCTGGACGGGGAGGAGGGGCAGGGTGGGACGTGAGGCGACAGGAGGGGTGTGACCCGGAGCCCTGGGAAAATGCACGGTGAGTCCAGGCCCTGGGAGGAGGCAGGGGATAGAGCAGAGTTCCGGGCTCAGGGGTAGAGTCTTCTCTAGTGGGCAGTATTGAGGCCCAGACAAGCAGCTCACCCGGAGACCAGAGCATGGGCCGGAGTTGGGACCTGGAGGTTGCGGAGGGACCTGGAAGACGGGGGGTCAGATGCTGGGACTCCTACAGGCCAGTACCGCTGGCCACCTGGGGTTGAGCCCCTGGCTCTGGAGGACGCCTCAGACCTCAGCAAGCCTCTCGCCACCTCTGCAGGTGTTCCCGAGGGTGTCCACGACCTGCCCCCAGGAGTGGCGCTGCCCCTGGAGTCCAACCTGGCCTTCATGAACGGCATCAGCTTCACCAAGGGCTGCTACATCGGCCAGGAGCTGACGGCTCGCACCCACCACATGGGTGTTATCCGGAAGCGCCTCTTCCCAGTGCAGTTCTCAGGTGCTGTTCCTGGCGGCGGCATTGCCCCTGGTGCCTCTGTGCTCACCGAGTCAGGGCAGGCAGCCGGCAAGTACAGGGCAGGGCTGGGGGACGTGGGTCTGGCCCTGCTGCGGTCTGAAAAAATTAAGGGTCCTCTCCACATCAGAACCTCTGAGAGTGGCCTTGTGGCCCTTACTGCGTCTGTGCCAGACTGGTGGCCCACAGCCACCAAGTAGCCTCGGATGCTCCTGCGCCCCCGTACAGGGCCTCATCTACTGCACCCTGTAGCCAGCCCCCGCTTCCTTGGGTGGCCCAGTTGAAAGAACACACCCTTGGGGGTCCTCAAGGATTTGTGGGCCTCCCAAAGCTACTGGCCTGGCAGGGGATGCTCCTGCAGGCAGCCCGGGTGTTCCCAGCCTATCATGCTTCCTGGGGACGGTCCTGTGCTCAGGGTGGCTGTCCCTTCTGGAAGCTTTATGGCGGGAGCATCAGGAACCCTCCTGAGGCCTGAGGGTGGGTGGAAGTGAGCCCTGCACCTGCCTCTCTCCTGGGCATTGCTGCAGCTTCCGCCAGACCCTGGATGATACTCTGAACCATACTGATCTGGAGGTGGTTCATCCTGCAACCGAGGACAGAATGTTCCAGGATGCTTCCGGGCTGCCCACACCCCTCTGAGCCTGCCTGGGCAGGCTTGGGAAGGGAGCGTCTCAGTGTCTGGGGTGGCTAAAGGGGCAAGTGGACTCTGGGAATTGTCTTACCATGTTGACTGGGGGCATGTCTAAAGATGGGACTCTTGTGGGGCTGGGTGGAACGGCAGTGTCTGTGAGTAGAGGCACAGGCATTGCTCACACCCACCCGAGTCCTCCCAAGCATACCTCTGTGCTCAGCGGCACCAGCTGGGGGAGCCCCAGTACCATTTTATACCACATCTCCGCAGCTCTGGCCCCACGGTGGCCTGGGCAGCCGCTTCCTCCCCTCCATAGCCCTGAGCTCGGGGCAGGGAGTGGCTGCCGTGGGACGGAGTGCCCAGGGTGCAGAGAAGAGCTTTTGTTTGGTGTACTTGCTGCTGTTTTCTGACATAGCCATGTCTTCATACTAAGAGGGTGACTGACTTCCCCGTTTTTGAACCACTGACTTTGGTTTTCCCACTGCAGTGTGAGTCTCGTGGTTACTGGGTGTCCCACCTGATGCCCCAGAGTGGCTATTAAAGTGTGACCCACAACCAGCCCGTGTGGAACTCTGGCTTCTTTCTTTCTTAACTGTGTTTGTTTATTTCAAATGTTTATCGGAGTGTTGTTGATTTGCAGCGTCATGTTAATTTCTACTGTACAGCAAGTGAATCAGTTCTTCATATGCATATACCCAACTCTTCTTTAGACTGTTTTTTCTGTATAGGTCAGTACTGAGTAGAGTTCCCTGTGCTCTACAGTAGATCCTTATTAATTGCCTCTTTTATATATACTGGCGTGTATATGTCAAGCCCAATGTCCCAATTTATCCCTACCCCCTTCCCCCTTCCCCCGCCCACCGCCTGGTAATCACAGGTTTGTTTTCTACATCTGTGACTCTATTTCTGTTTTGTAAATGAGTTCATTTGTACCATTTTTTTTTTTAGATTTCATGTATAATCTATGTCATAACGTGGTATCTGCCCTTCTTTGTCTGACTTACTTCACTCAGTATGACCGTCTCTGGGTCCATCTGTTGCTGCAAACGGCATTGTTTCGTTCTTGTCTATGGCTGAGTAGTATTCCATTGTATATATGGACAACATCTTTATCCATTCTTCTGCTGATGGGCATTTTGGTTGCTTCCATGTCCTGACAATTATAAAATAGTGTTGCAGTGGACATTGAGGTACATGTATCATTTCGAATGATGGTTTTCTCTGGATATATGCCCAGGAGTGGGATTTCAGGATTATATGGTAGCTCTAGTTTTAGGTTTTCAAGGAACCCCCATACTCTTCTCCATAATGGCTGTACCAGTTTACATTCCCACCAACAGTGTAGGAGGGTTCCCATCTCTCTCTACCCTCTCTCACACTACTGTTGATTTTGGTGAGAGCCATTCTGACCAGTGTGAGATGATACCTTCTTGTAGTTTTGATTTCCATTTCTCTAATAATTAGTGATGTTGAGCATCTTTTTGTGTGCTTTTTGGCAATCTGTATGTCTTTTTTGATTGGGTTATTTGGTTTTTTTTTCATATTGGGCTACATGAGCTGTTCGTATGTTTTGGAGATTAATTCCTTGTCAGTGGCTTCGTTTGCAAGTGGATTCTTCCATTCTAGAGGGTTGTCTTTTCATTTTGTTTATGGTTTCCTCTGCTGTGCAAAAGCTTTTAAGTTTAATTAGGCCCCATTTGTTTATTTTTATTTTCATTACTCTAGGAGGTAGGTCAGAAAAGATCTTGCTGAGACGTATGTCAGATTTTTACAGTGTCTGGCCTTATATTTAGGTCTTTAGTCCATTTTGACTTAATTTTTACGTGTGGTGTTGGGTAGTGTTCTGATTTCATTCTTTTACACTGTAGTTTCCCAGGGCCGCGTATTGAAGAGACTGTCTTTTCTCTGTTGTACATTACTGTCTCCTTTATCGTAGACTAGAGGACCGTGGATGTTTGGGTGTTTCTCTGGCCTCCTGTCCTGCTCCATGAATCTGTGTTTCCTTTTTTGTGCCTGTGCCATACATACTGCATCTGTCTGTTTTTGCCATGCCACATAGCTTTGTGTGTAGTCTGAAGTCAGGGAGCGTGACTCCTCCACTTTTCTTTCTCCAGATTGCTTTAGCTCTTTGGGGTCTTGTGTTTCCATACAAATGGTAAAATATTTTGTTCTCTTTTTGTGAAAAATGGCGTTGGTAATTTGATAGGGACTGCATTGACCCTGTGGATTGCTTTGGGTAGAATAGTCATTTTGACAACATTGATTCTTCCAATCCAAGAATGTGGTATATCTCTCCATCTGTTTGTGTCATCTTTTGATTTCTTTCATCTGTGTCTTACAGTGTTTTCTGAGTACAGATCTTTTGCCTCTTAAGTCGGTTTATTCCTAGGTATTTTATTTATTTATTGATGCAATATAAATGGGATTGCTTCCTTTCTTTCTTTCTGATCTTTCATTGTTAGTCTATAGGAATGCAAGAGATTTCTGTGTATTATTTTGTATCTTGTTACTTTACCAAATTCATTGATGAGCTTTAGTAGTTTTCTGATAATATCTTTGTGTACAGTATCATGTCGTCTGCAAACAGTGACAGTTTTACTTTTTCTTTTCCAATTTGGATTCCTTTTGTTTCTTCTTCTTCTCTTGCCATAGCTAGGACTTCCAAACCTGTGTTGAATAAGAGCGGCATGAGTGGACATCCTTGTCTTGTTCCTGAAATTTGAGAAAAGGCTTTCAGCCTTTCGCCACTGAGTATATTATTAGCTGTAGGTGACAGAGACATAAGGGGTTTGGCCAGTCCCAGGAGGCAAGGCTCCCCTCAGGCAGGGAGCCAGCCAGGCAGTGCTGGCCCTTTCCCATCCCCCCAGCCTGGGAGCAGGTGTCACCCTGGGTGGGCAGCACCGTCCTGAGGTTCAGTCTCCTGAAGTGAGCAAGCTTAAGGAGGCAGAGCATGCTGTGGACCACAGTGGGCTGGTCCTCGTGACACGTGAACGACACAGGTAGCATACACTGTCACCCCGTGTGCTCAGGATGCTGCCAGTGTCCGTGCTGTGAATCAGAAGCACCGAGGGCTTTTCACCGTCAGTGAACACCCAGAGCTGGGAACCAGGCGTCTTCCCTGGGCCAGTGGTATTTGTGGAACATCAGCCTCTTGGCCTGAGCATGCGGTGCTGTGCCGACATGTGACCTGTTGTGGGAGTCATAAATTAAACGAGAAAGGAGATGGGCCATGGTATTTTAAGTGTGGGCAGCTTCCGAGTAAAATGCTGCCTTGGAGATCATGTGACCTGTAAATGTCTTTAGGGTTCTGCAGGCAACTGAGAGCTTAAATTATTTGGTTCAGATCCAAAGAAGTACATGTTTCCTATTCTACCTCAGTATTTTTAAAAGGAGGCTGCCATACAACAGAGGTGCTTCCTTTCTTGAAAACACCAAGTCAGTTTCCGAAGAAGCACTGGAGCTTACGGGAAGCTGTGACTTCGGAACTCTAACACCAGTATTTGATGCACACGGCCAGAGGGGATCAGTTGGTGTTTAATCTTCACAAGTGTTTCCAGTTTCATAAAGAGTGGTCACTGTGAGAGCTGGTATAAATACTCGGGAAGGTCTTTGCTGGTTTTCCTGTCTGCTTTAAGTTTATTCTGTAAAGAATATGAAGTTCTGAAAATTAGCTGTCATAGTTAAAAAAGAAAAAAGTAGTCCTGGGGTAGTAGTATTTCTAGAAGCCTGGAAAATGCAAGTGTAAACATTTCTTCACAGACCCTTGTCCTACTCAGGTTTTACAGAGAATAGTTCTAAGGAATATACCCTTTGTTGTTAAAAAGTCAAAAAACCTAGAAACACTGATTTAACCCAAAAGGAAACAAGGGTCAGCAGGAAAACAGAATCAAACCTACAAATTTTCAGATATTGAAGTAACCAGACATATAAAATAAATGTGTTTAGTATGTTTAAAGAAATAAAACAAGGCATTTAAATATTAGTAAGAAGCAAGAGACTGTAAAATGATTAAGCAAATCATATAAACAGATCAAAGTGAACTAGAAATAAACATGCTTCTTTAAAGGAATCTGGATGTATTTTCTGAAGAATTGGGAAATATGAAAGAGATGGGAGAGTGGAGAGATTTCGTGTAATAACATAGTGATCTAAATGGAATTACAGATGGATAGAAAAGAACATGGGGCAGAGGGAAAAAAATAACGGCTGGGAACTTCCTAGACGTGTTGGAAGTTGTTGCTGCTTTGGTTCAGAAAGCCCAGTGGCTTCGCTGTGGCTATGCCTTGTCACATCGTAGTGAAAGTCTAGAATCCCAAAGATAAAGGGAAGATCTTCACGTGGAAGTCGGTAGTGATAAAATATTAAAAAGTGATTTATCAAAAGCAGCAGTGGAAACCAGAAGGAAAGGGAACAGTTTGTCCACTGTACTGAGAGAAAAATGCACGTTTGCCTGCTAAGTCGCTTCAGTTGTGTCCGGCTGTTTGCGACCCTATGGACCGTGGCCCGCCAGGGTCCTCTGTCCATGAGATTCTCCAGGCAGGAGTACTGGAGTGGGTTGCCGGTTCCTCCTGCAGGGGGTCTTCCCGACCCAGGGATGGTACCCAGGTCTCTTCTGTCTCCTGCATTGGCAGGGGGCTTCTTTACCACTAGCGCAACCTGGGAAGCCCTGGTCAGCCTAGAATTGTATACCCACAGCTGTCATTCAAGAATGAGGTGGGAAATAAGTCAGTTTCATCTGAGATACTGTGATTTTTAATAAGAAATATGTATTTGATCTTGTCCTTCCTCCTGGCACATAGTTCCTAAAGTTTTTGGAATTTCCTAAGTGATAAGAGTGTTGCTGCTGCCGCTGGTAAGTTGCTTCAGTCGTGTCTAACCCTGTGCGACCCCACAGATGGCAGCCCATCAGGCTCCTCTGCCCCTGGGATTCTCCAGGCAAGAACACGAGTGGGTTGCCATTTCCTTCTCCAATGCATGAAAGCGGAAAGTGAAAGTGAAGTCGATCAGTCGTGTCTGACTCTTGGAAACACCATGGACGGTAACCTACCAGGCTCCCCCATCTGTGGGATTTTCCAGGCAAGAGTACTGGAGTGGGTTGCCATTTCCTTCTCCAATGCATGAAAGCGGAAAGTGAAAGTGAAGTCGATCAGTCGTGTCTGACTCTTGGAAACCCCATGGACAGTAACCTACCAGGCTCCTCCGTCTGTGGGATTTTCCAGGCAAGAGTACTGGAGTGGGTTGCCATTTCCTTCTCCTGATAAGAGTATTAGAAAGGGAAGTCGCTCAGTCCTGTCCGACTCTTCTCGACCCCATGGACCGCAGCCTACCAGGCTCCTCCGCCCATGAGATTTTCCAGGCAAAACTACTGGAGTGGGTTGCCATTGCCTTCTCCTGATAAGAGTGTTAGAAGTATGTTAATATTTATAACAAGCTCCTGTCAACAACACCAGGGTTTATGTTAATGAGATGACTTTTAGAAAAACTCTAAGGGTAGGGGTTAGTTGCTAGTTAGAAGATTAGAACTTTCAATCCCACTCTGACCTCTGGGAAGGGGAGAGGGGCTGGAGGTTGAATGAGTCACCAAAGGACAGTGATTTAATCAATCATGCCTCTACAACAAAGCCTCTGTAAAACCCCAAAAGGATGGGGCTTGGAGAGTGTCCAGGTAGGCCAAAGAACTGGTTTCGTAGAGACCATATCCTTTGACAAGTTTTATCTAAAAAAGATACCAATAACGAACAGATAATTAAAAACCCTTTATCACTTGAACATTAAGAAAGTCACATCTGAATACCTCATGGGTCAAAGAGAAAAGCCCTCACAAATTACCAGCTACTTGAAATCACCATGAAACTAGAACAAAATTCGGTTGTGGGTGTATACTAGGGGTAACTTCATAGCCTTTAAAAGTGTGCCTCCGACTTAAGAAGTTAGCAAAATAGCAACGTAATAGACTCAAAGAAAGTAAAAAGAAGGAAATAATAATAAAGGAAAGAAGTAAGCAAAGCAGAGGAGCAACAAGACCAAGTATTTTTAATTAACAGGATGATGGGAGTGGGAAGAGAATCCGGGGCCTTCAGGGGAGGCAGGGGGCTGGGTCTGCACTCTCCCTCTACCCAGCCTTTTCTGAAAAAAACCCTGTCTTCTCACTGGACTGCTGTGTTTTCCTTGGCACGCTCCCCTTTCCAGCTGGTTTTGCAGGTAATTTGATTCTCCAGAAGCTCACTTTGAAAAAAACTACTGGATCATACCGTGTTTTATTTTATTTTTAAAGTTTATTTTTAGTCGGAGGATAATAGCCTTACAATGCTGTGCTGATTTCTACCATACCGCAACGTGAATCAGACATAAGTATGCCTAGATCCCCTCCCTCTTGTGCCTCCCTTCCACTCCACCCCCCAGCATCCCACCCTCTAGGTGTCACACGGGGTTGAGCTCCCTGTGTTGCAGAGCCACTTCCCACGAGCTGTGTGTTTTACCTACAGTAATGTAAATGCTTCAGTGCTGTTTTCTCAATTGGTCCCGCTCTCTCCTTCCCACACTGTGTCCACAAGTCTGTTCACTGCACCTGCATCTCTGTTCCCACCCTGCAAGTAGGTTCATCAGCACCATTGGTTTAGATTCCATTCACATGCATTAATATATGATATTTGTTTTTTTCTTTCTGACCTCAGTCTGTGTAACAGCTCCTGGTTCATCCACCTCAGTTCAGCTGACTCACACTTGTTCCTTTTTATGGCCGAGTAATATTCCGTCGTACATACGTACCACAACTTATTTGTCCATCGTCTGTCACTGGCCAGCTAGGGTGCTTCCATGTCCTGGCTGTTGTAAACGGTGCTGCAGTGAACGTGGGGGCACATGTGCCTTTGAATTACAGTTTTCTTGGGATATATGGTCTTATTTAAACATTTGTGCTTTGTCTCGTTTTCTTCCTAGTTTGCTTCTGTGTTGCTTCTCTGTGTAGTTACTGTTGTCTGCGTTTAATATGCCAGTTTTGTGTCCTGTGTTTTACCCCCACTTTTCCTGAGTTGTTCTCTGTGTGTCTTCACCATGGATGTTTTTCATGGTTTCCAGTGTTTGGATGTCGTTTGGTTCAGTCAACTAGGCCACGGATGGACTTGTGGTATGCTTTCTTTGTGCTTTTTCTCTTTAGGTGATAATGTTTTGCTTCACTTCTTCCAGATAAGTCTTGTGGGATGATTTCCTTTTGACTCTTCGCCTGCACTTCAGATGTCATGGTTCACTATGGTCCTGGGCCAGATGCTTACTACCTCGTAGGTGGCACTCAGCCAGCTGTGCTGTGCTCTTTATGTGGCACTGGTTCCGGGAGTATTTATAAATTTGAGAAAAATTATCTAGTGGGAAAGCTCAGACTGAGTGGGATGGAGACCCCATTCTAAGAGGCTGATACCGAGAGCTTATACCTGATGCCCCCAGCATATCTGAGTAGAGGCTGGTGCATGCCAACCCCTCTTCTCCTTTATGTTTAGGCATGTTTCCAACATTTATTATGAAAAAATCTAACACAGAAAGGGAGATTTTTGCAGTAAACACACCTTGTGCGTGCCCAATTCGTGTCAGGCTTCTGCTAGGCCTTTTCCTTTGGGTATCAATTCCGAACCCTAATCCTCTAGCCACCCCCTGCCCCTTAGCCTTTTTAATTTTTGATACATTTCCAAGCGAGTGGCAGACCTCAGCCATACCCACCCCTAATGCCTTCATCAACATCATTTGTGTTTCTTTTTTGTTTTTCCTCTTGGAAGTAAAATTAGCACATGGTAAAATGGACAATTTCTGCGGTTTGATGAAGTCTGAAAAATCCATACGTTGTGGTTGCTCTCCCCTGCCCCTTCCCAGTCAGGTTGTGTGCCCCAGACATCACAGACATGCTGAACCTGCTCTAAAGCTTCCCGTGGTCCTACACTTTGAAGGGAGGTTTTGCTCCTAGCACATTTTTGAACCTCGCCCACGATGCCTGTGTCTCTGTGCAGTCCTTTCATTGCTGAGTAGTGCTGGTTGAGCGGATGGAGTGCAGTTAGCTTCTCTGTCTCCTGTCGAGGGCCCCCCAGGGTGTTCGCAGTTCGGGCTGTTACGAGGAAAGCAGCAGAGGGCATTACAAACACTGACCAGACCATCTGTAAAAATAGAACTCTAATCTACAGCCTTTGGCCACCTGCCCAGGAAACCAACCCACCATCTCCAGTAGCCAGCCCAGGAAGCCAGGCTGCTATAGCCGGACTTGCAGGATATTAGCCTGCTCTCTCTCACAGTAATCCAGGCAGCCAAACAATAATTCATCAGCTCCAAGCTACAGGACTTGATCAATAACTGATGCTTCCATTTTTTTTTTCCTGCTTCCAACTTGGAACCAACCAGAGAAGCCAAATATACCCCCTGACCCACCCCCAGGACACCCCACTGCTGGCCGGCTGCTCCGGCTCCCCAGGCCCACGGCCTCTGCAAGCACACTGGGGCCTTGCCTTATTCCACAGGGAAGCTCTGCCGCCTCTGACTGCCCGTGGCTCCCTTACTGCAGCGAACTCTGAGCAGATAGCCTCTGCCCGTTCTCTGCTCTGGCATTCTGCATTCGTTTGCATGCTCAGCCGAGCCCTTTGTGGACACAGGCTTTCAGCTGGTCACGGTGGTGCCTTAGAGGTGCGGCTGTGGGGCTGCGCGTAGGAGGGAGCTGGAGGACTTCTGCTGCGTGCTCGGTCCGTTTTACACTCCTGCCGGCCCCTCGTGCATGCCAACATTTGGTGCTGTCAGTCTTTCTAATTCTGTTTGGAGGTTTCGTGTTTACATTGCAAACGTCTTGGTCAGATGCCTGGCTGTACTGAGGGGGGTCTGGGGGAGCCTTCCTTTGCTCAGCCTGGGGGGAACCCCCCTCCCACTCTCTGTGACCTGGGCTCTTAACTAACTTAGTGTCCTTGTCTTCAGTTTCTTTTCAAATGATGTTGCTTCAGTTCGGTCACATTAGTGTTTGCGGCAAAAGTGAATCATTTATGAATACATTTTATGTCCGAAATCTCAAGAAGTTTGTCAGGGAAATGAGTGGCAGCAGGGACCCTGTTGATGAAAAATCTGGAGATTGCTGAGTACTGATCCACGTTTCATTCCTTCATTCCTCCAATCATTCAACAAATTATTGAGTGCCTACAAACCATAAAAGTAAAATGCAAAGTCCACTGGATTGCCATCGCTCTGTGGTCAAGAATGAAGCAGAGAATGGTATGGGATGTGTGCAGAGACGGGTGCGCTGGGGGATGGGCTGTCTGTTGGTTTATGTGGTGAGGACAAGGCTGTTGGGGGCATGGGGCGTGTGCAAGGATGGGCTGCCTTGGGGGGGACTGAGCTTGTGTGGGGTTTGGGTGCATGTGGAGATGGAGCAGGGTTGGGACAGTTAGGGGGCAGGATGAGTGCAGAGTCAGAACACACTGAGGGGACAGGGCAAGCGTGGGGATGGTGCACACTGGGGGATGGAGTGGGATCAGGAAGCACTGGGGTGACAAGGAGAGTGTGCTGTTATGGTGCCTGCGGACACAAGTGCATTTGGGGGACAGGGCAAGGTCAGGGTGCATTGTAGAAATGGAGCATGTGTGAGATTGGGTACATGCAGTGACGGGGTACATTGGCGGGGCATAGGGCAGGGCTGAGGTGCATGGGGAGATGGAGCACGCTGGGAGGACTGGGCACATGAAGGACAGGGGTAAGAGGGGCATGTGTGTGCCAGGCAGAGGACACAGCGAGGAAAGGCCTTGAGACTACTGCACGTCTGGAATATACTTCAGATAGTCAAGGCCAGTGCAGCTTGAGGCGGGATTCCAGGAGACCACAGCGGGGAGAGCCCACAGGGGCTTTGTACAGGGCCTGCACTATCCTAGGGTGGTTGAAGGAGAACCCCTGCCCCTGGGTGATGGGCGAGGGGGTGCTAGAAGAGTGGGCCGAACTGGGTTTATCTTGAAGCACGTGGGGCTTGGAGGAATTGGGGGGTTGTGCGGCAGCTGTCCTGATGCGTGTGGGGGCAGTTGGATGTCCAGTAGGCATGGGTGGGGGTAGTCTAGAGGTCGTGAGTGCAGAGGGGATGCCACCAAGCGGGTGCAGAGCAGCATCGTGGGGCAGGGCTGCTCACAGACCCCCCTGGCCCAGGGCCTTGAGTCTGCAGCCTCTCCTGACCTGCCACATCATCTTGGGCTGGGCTGCTTTATTCAGTGGAGGTTTTTATGGAGATCACTGTGGTTGTAAGACATAATACAGAGAGGTGCCAGTACTCTTTACCCAGTTCCTCCCCCACTGGCCTTATTCTGATCTCACTGTTTTCTTTGTGCTCCTTTGTGTATAGGTGTTGAGTTTTGTGCCACTTTATCACATGGGGAAGTTAGTGTGTCTCAACTAGAGTCAAGATACAGAACATCTCCATCCCATGTTGACATGTTGACCTGTCCCTAACTCCTGACCACCACCAATCTTTCATTTCTAAAATTCTGTCATTTCAAAAATGTTACGTTAATAAACATTTAGTAGTATACTAATAACGTATAGTGGTAACCTGTATATGTTGACTTTTCCCCCTCAGCATCAGTCCCTGGAGGTCTGTCCAGGTTGCTGCTGTGTCAATTGTTAATTCCTTTTTGTGGTTCAGTCTAATTCCATGGTATGAACTACCACAGCCTGTTTAACCATCCACCTGTTCAAGGACATTTGTGTTGTCTCCAGTTAGGAGTGATAACAGCTAAAGCTGCTGTACACATTCATATGCAGGTGTCTTGTGAACACAGGTTTCATTTCTTTGGAATAAATGCCCAGGAGAGCAATGGCTGGGCCATTTCATATTTAGTTTTATAAGGAACTGCAAACTTTTCCAGAGTGGCTATACCACTTTGCAGCCCTACCAGCTATGTGTCAGACATACAGTTTCTCTGTATCCTTGTTGGCATTTGGAGTTTTCAGTGTTTTTAATTTTCTGACAGGCATGCAGAGGTATCTCATGGTATTTTTACTTTGAATTTCCTTGATAGCTAATGATGTTGAACCTCCTTTCATACGCTTATTTGCCACCTATGTATCCTCTTTGGTGACATGACTTTTCATGAATTTTGCCTTTTTTCTAATTGAGGGGTTTAATTTTTACTATTGAGTATATATTTCCATAACAGTCATTCGTGGGATGTGGTGGATTCTCATTTGCAGTAGTTACGTTTCATACCTCCCGGCAAACACTGAATTAGTGAATACTAAACCACTTCTCCTGCAGAAAGGATGGAGTTAGATTCCTGCCAATCTCTGGTCGCGTTTTTGTCAACTGATCAAGGGATATCTTTATTTTGTATCTGTTTCTTTCTGAAGACACCTTATTTAATGTGTGTTGGTTCATTAACATTGAACTCACAGCCAACAGCATTATAACTTGGACTTGAATGCAGTTCATCTCATGTATTAACTTTGTAAGGCACATCGCAGCCTTCTTGTGCTCAGGAACATAGAAAACACTTCAGCTCTATGCTTGGGGGTCATTTGAAACAGTAAAAACAACAAAAAGTACAACAATTTAAAAGACGTGGCAATCAATCAATTATGAAAAGGATATTTGTTTACAGCCTGAGCGCTGGGACACAAAGGCAGAGTATGGCTCATTCTAGCAATATGGGCATTGGGAGAGTTGAGTTTTTACTGCTCTGGGCATGTCTGCAGACTGTGAAAGCACCTCAAGTATTGATTTGGGAGTCACAAGTAAACTTAGGGAGTAGGCAAATTCCAAAAGAAGAGTACCAAGGGTAATAAAGTTTGAATGTGGTTTGAAATACAGTTGTCGCTTGGTCCTGGGGGGCTTGGTTCCAGAAAGTGAAACAAAAGGAAGCGAAGTTGCTCAGTCGTGTCAGACTCTTTGTGACTCCATGGACTGTAGCCTGCCAGGCTCCTCCATCCATGGAATTTTCCAAGCAAGAGTACTGGAGTGGGCTGCCACTTCCTTCTCCATGGGGATCTTTCCGACCCAAGGACTGAACCCGGGTCTCCCACATTGCAGACAGATGCTTCTCCTTCGGAGCCACCAGTTAGTTCAGTCGCTCAGTCATGTCTGACTCTTTGCGACCCCATGAATTGCAGCATGCAAGGCCTCCCTGTCCATCACCAACTCCCGGAGTTCACTCAAACTCACATCCATCAAGTCGGTGATGCCATCCAGCCATCTCATCCTCTGTCGTCCCTTTTCCTCCTGCCCCCAATCCCTCCCAGCATCAGAGTCTTTTCCAATGAGTCAGCTCTTCACATGAGGTGGCCAAAGTACTGGAGTTTCAGCTTTAGCATCATTCCTTCCAAAGTGCACCCAGGACTGATCTCCTTTAGAATGAAAGTGAAAGAGGAGAGTGAAAAAGTTGGCTTAAAGCTCAACATTCAGAAAACGAAGATCATGGCATCTGGTCCCATCACTTCATGGGAAATAGATGGGGAAACAGTGGAAACAGTGTCAGACTTTATTTTGGGGGCTCCCAAATCACTGCAGATGGTGACTGCAGCCATGAAATTAAAAGACGCTTACTCCTTGGAAAGAAAGTTATGACCAACCTAGATGGCACGTTCAAAAGCAGAGACATTACTTTGCTAACAAAGATCCGTCTAGTCAAGGCTATGGTTTTTCCAGTGGTCATGTATGGATGTGAGAGTTGGACTGTGAAGAAAGCTGAGCACCAAAGAATTGATGCTTTTGAACTGTGGTGTTGGAGAATATGCTTGAGAGTTGCTTGGACTGCAAAGAGATCCACCCAGTCCATCCTAAAGGAGATCAGNCTAGGGAAGCCCTTGAATAACTATCCTAGATTTCATATTGAGCTTCCATGGTGAAGTGAAAGTCGCTCAGTTGTGTCCAACTCTGTGACCCCACGACTAAGTCCATGGAATTCTCCAGGCAAGAATACTGGAGTGGGTAGCTTTTCCCTTCTCCAGGAGAATCTTCCCCACCCAGGGACTGAACCCAGGTCTCTTGCATTGCAGACAGATTCTTTACTAACTGAGCTATCAGGGAAACCCTTCCTTACAGGACCTCCTTGAATACCAAAATCTGAGGATGTCCAAGTTCCTTAAATGAAATGGTGCATATAACCTATGCACATCCTCCTGTACACTTAATTTATTTTCATTGAGGTGTAGTTGATTGGCAATATTATATTAGTTTAAGGTGTACAATATAGTGATTCACAATTTCTGTAGGTTATGCTCCATTTAAAGTTATGAACTATTGGCTGTTTCCCTTGCGTTGTACACGATATCCTTGTAGCTTATCTTGCACATAGCAGTTTCTGCTCCTGAATCCCCTACGCCTATACTGTCTTTCCTCTTTCTTCTTCACACTCGTAACCACTGGCTTGTTCTTTCTATCTCTGAATCTGTTTCTCTTTGTTATATTCATTCATTTTATTTTTTGTTTTCATATGTGAATGGTAGTATATACAGTATTCATCCCTTTCTCTCTGACTTAT
The DNA here is from genome assembly GCA_006410935.1 of Redunca redunca. Taxonomy (NCBI): domain Eukaryota; kingdom Metazoa; phylum Chordata; class Mammalia; order Artiodactyla; family Bovidae; genus Redunca; species Redunca redunca. The sequence goes on from SJYQ01011880.1 coordinate 18,293, forward strand.
TTCACTGAGTATAATTATTTCACTTAGGTCTATCCATGTTCTTGCAAATGGCAAAAAATTTATTTATTTTTTAATGGCTGAGTAGTCTGTTGGATATATGGATGACGTCTTTATCCATTCATCTGTTGATGGACATTTAGGTTGCTTAGCTATGGTAAATAATGCTATTGTAAACATTGAGGTACGTGTATCTTTTCAAATTAGTGTTTTTATTTTCTCTGGATATTTATCCAGGAGTGGGATTGCTGGATCATATGGTAGTTCTCTTATTAGTTTTTTTCCAAGGAATCTCCACACTCTTTTCCACAGTGATTCCACCAGTTTACATTCCCACCAACAGCGTACAAGGACTCTCTTCCTCCACGTCCTCACGAGCATCTGCTATTTGTGATCTTTTTTTGATGCTAGCCATCTGACAGATGTGAAGTGATATCTCACTGTGCTTTTTATGAGCCTTTATCTGTGATGCTGAGCATCACATATACTTGCTGGCCACCTGTATGTCTTCTTTGGGAAAATGTCTGTTCAGGCCTTCTGCCTGTCTGTAAAAATTTACAACTGGGCTCTTTTTTTATATTAAGGTGTATGAGCTCTCTATAAGTTTTGGGTAAGTGTGCTCAGTTGCTCTCTCATATCTGGCTCTTTGTGACCCTATGGGCTGTAGCCCACCAGGCTCCTCTGTCCATGGGATTCTCCCAGCAAGAATACTGGAGTGGGTTGCCATTTCCTTCTCCAGGGGATCTTCCCCACCCAGGGATCAAACCCACACCTCGCGTATTGCAGGCAGATTCTTTGCTGGTGACCCTATTAACCCCTTCTTAGTCATGTGTATTAAGTCACTAAGTCATGCCCAACTGTTTGCGACCCCATGGTCTGTAGCCCCTCAGGCACCTCTGTCCAAGGGATTTTCCAGGCAAGAATACTGGAGTGGGTTGTCATTTCCTTCTCTGGGGATCTTCCCGACCCAGGGACTGACCCTGCATCTCTTTCATCTCCTGCACCATCAGGTGGGTTCTCTACCACCAGCGCCACCTAGGAAGACCCATTGTTAGTCATACCATTTGCAAATATTATCTCCCATTTAGTACCTTGTCTTTTTGTTTTGTTGATGATTTCCTTGCTGTGCTTTTGTTTCTTTTGCCTTAGACAAATCCAAAAAAAAATTTTCTATGATGTATGTCAAAGAGTATTCTGCCTATGGTTTCTTCTAGGAATTTATGGTTTCTGGCCTTACATCTAGGTTTTTAGTCCATTTTGGCTTTTTGTTTAATCACTGTTGAGTCTTTCTTTTATTTTCATCAAGCAGTCTTTATCACTTTTACCTAACATTTTTAAAACCTTTTAATTTTATACTGGAGTATAGTTGATTAACAGTGTTAACGTTAGATTCAGGTGTACAACAGTGATTCAGTTATATGTATATATACACACATATATACTTTTGGGGGGTTTATTTTTGTATATGGTATGAGAAAATGTTCTAATTTCATTCTTTTACATGTGTCTGTCCAGTTTTCCCAAGACCACTTATCGAAGAGACTGTTTTTCCCCCTGTTGGACTGGATTGGCCAAAAAGTTTCTTTGGGTTTTTCCACGCTATTATAGAAAAACCCAAGAAAACTTTTTGGCCAACCCAATATATTCTTGCCTCCTTGGTCACAGATTAATTGATCATGAGCGCATGCATTTATCTCTGTGCTGTCTGTTCTGTTCCTTTCGTCTTAAGTGACTGTTTTTGTGTGAATACGTCGCTAGTTTGATTATTATACTTTTGTAATTAGCCTGAAGTTAGGAAGTGTGACACCTCTAGCTCTGTTCTTCTTTCTCAAGATTGTTTCAGCTATTCAGGGTCTTTTGTGTTTCCATACAAATTTTAAAGTTAGTTGTTCTAGCTCTGTGAAAAATGCCATTGGATTTTGATAGGGATTGCATTGACTCTACCTTGGGTAATATGGTTATTTTAACAATATTAATTCTTCCGATCCAAGAACATGGATTTCCATCTAAGATATCTTTAGTTTTTCTCATCAGTGTCTTATAGTTTTCTGACTGTGTGTCTTTTACCTCCTTAGGTAAGTTTATTCCTAGATATTGTATTCTGTTTGATTCAATGGAAAATGGAACATTTCCTTAATTTTTCTTTCATATAGTTCATTGTTAGGTATAGAAATGCAGCTGATGTCTTTCTCTCTTCCTCCCTCCCTCCCTCCTTTCCTTCCTTCCTTCCCTTCCTCTTTTCTTTCTTCCCTGCTTTTTGGCCATTCTGTGTGGCATGCCAGATCTTAGTTCCCTGACCAGAGATCAAACTTGCAACGCCTGCAATGGAAGGGTGAAGTCCTAACCACTGGATCACCAGGGAAATCCCCAACTGATTTCTATATATTAATTTTGTATCCTGAAACTTTACCAATTTAATTCATGAGTTCCAGTATTTTTTTTTTTTTTTGGTGATGTCTTTAGGATATTCTACATATAATATCATGTCATTTGCAAACAGTAACAGTTTTATTTCTTCTGTTACAATTTGGATTCTTCTTCTTTATTTTTTCTTGTCTGACAGTTATGCTTAGGACTTTCAGTACTATGTTGAATAAAAGCAGTGAGAGAGGGCATTCTTGTATTATTCCTGATCTTACTGGAAATGCTCTAACTTTTACCACTGAGTATGATAATACATGTTGGCTTATTATATATGTCCTTTATTATGTTGAGATATATTTTGTGGGTTTTAAAGTCATAAATGAATGTTGAATTTTGTCAAAAGATTTTCCATCCTCTACTGAGATGGTCATATAATTTTTATTCTTCAAGTTGTTAATATGGTGTATGTATCACATTGATTGATAGGTAGATACTGAAACCTTTTTGCATCTCTAGGGTAAATCCCACTTGATCATGTTGTATGATCAATCCTTTTAATGTATTGTTGAATTTGGTTTGTTAATATTTTGTTGCAGATTTTTAAATCTATATTCATTGGAGATATTTACCTGTAGTACTTTTTAATGCCTGATATCCATGTATGATTTTGATATCAGAGTGATGCTGGCCTCATAAAACGAGTTTGGAAGCCTTACTTCCTCAGTTTTTTGTAATAGCGTCAGGAGACTAGGTGTTAACTCTTCTCTAAATATTTGACAGAATTCACTTGTGAAGCCATCTGGTCCTAGGCTTTTGTTTGTTGGAAGTTTTTTTAAATTACTGATTCAATATCATTATTGGTGATTGGTGTATTCCTATTTTGTATCTCTTCCGAGTGCAATCTTAGGAGTATATGCTTCTCCCTTATATTGGTGTATTGTTGTTTGTAGTAATCTCTTACGCACCTCTGTGCTTCTGTGGTGTCGACTGGTAACTTTTCCTTTTCTCATTTCTGATTTTATCAGTTTGTGTCCTCTCTTTTTTTTCTTGATGTGTCTTGCTAAAGGCTTATCAACTTTGTTTATCTTTTCAAAGAATGAGTTCTTGGTCTCTTTGCTCTTTTCCTTTGTTTTTAGTCTCTGTTTTGTTTACTTCTGCTCTGATATTTATAATTTCTTTTCTTCTACTAACTTTGGGATTTTTATGTCTTTTTAGCTCCTTTAGGCATAAAGTTAGGTTGTTTATTTGAGATTTTTTTTTTTCCCCAAGGTAGGCTTATGTTGCTTTAAGCTTCTTTCTTAGAACTGCATTTGCTGCATCCCATAGGTTATGGATCGTTGTGTTTTCATTTCCATTTGTTTCCAGGTAATTTTAACTTTCATCATTAATTTATTCAGTGATCCATTAGTTGTTCAGTAGTGTGTTGTTTAGCCTCCACATTTTTGGTTTGTTTTGTAGTTTTTTAAATAATTTTTTTAATTAATTAAATTTAATTTTTTGTGCTCTTTTTTATTTTATTTTACTTTACAATACTGTATTGGTTAATTTTTAGGCTGATAGCATCATGGTCAGAAAAGATGCTGCATTTGGTATCAGTGATCTTAAGTGTACTGAGACTTGTTTTGTGACCTAGCATACGACCCTATCCTGGAGAAAGTATATTTTGCTGCCTTTGGATAGGATATTCTAGTTACATCTATTGAGTCCATCTGGACTAAAATGTCATTTAAGGCTAGTGTTTCCGTATTGACTTTCTTTCTGGATGATCTGTCCATTTATGTAAGTGGGGAGTTATAGTCTCCTAGTATTTTTGTGTTACTGTCAATTTCTCCCTTTATGCTTGTTAATATTTGCTCTGTGTCTAATTGTTCCTATGTTGCGTGCATATATATTTACATCTTCTTGGATTGATCCTGTGATTGTTCTGTTATGTCCTTCTTTGTCTCTTGTTGTAGTCTTTGTTTTCAAGTCAGTTTTGTCTGATACAATTGTTGCTACCTTGACTTTCTTTTGATTTCTGTTTGCATGGAATACTTTTTTCCATTCCTTCACTTTCAGTCTGTGTGTGTCTTTAGATTTGAAGTGAGTTTCTTGCAAGCAGCATATATATGGGCCTTATTTTTGTATCCAGTCAGCCAACTTACATGTTTTGATTGAAGCATTTAGCCCATTTACATTTAAAGTAATTAAGTATATACTTATTGCCATTTTGTTAGTTTGGGGGGAATTTTGTTTTTGTGGTTATTTTTTGTTCCTTCCTGCTTTTGTTCTCTTCCCTTGTGATTTGATAACTATCTTTAGTGTTCTATTTGGATTCCTTTCTAAACTTTTGTGTGTGAGTATCTATTATTGAGTTTTGGTTTGTGGTTACCATAAGGTTTATATATAGCAATCTAAACACCTTGCATGTTTACTACCCTTCCCCACAGAAACTGCTTTTGACACCATATTTTACATCTATTTGTTTAATGTATCTCATAACTACTTATTGGGCTTCCCAGGTGGTGCAGTGGTAAAGAACCCACCTGCCAATGCAGGAGAATCAGGAGATGATGGAGCAATTTCTGGGTTGGGAAGATCCCCTGGAGTAGGAAATAGCAACCCACTCATTATTCTTCCATGGACAGAGGAGCTTGGGGTCTCAAAGAGTTGAACATGACTTACCTGCACCCCCCACACACAGAATTACTGTTGTGGATATAGATGGTTTCACTGCCCTAGTCTCTCAACCTCCTTACCAGCTTTCTCTGTGGATTATTATTATTTTGGCTGTGCCACACAGCTTGTAGGGTCTTAGTTCCAGGGATTGAACACAGGCCCTTGGGAATGAAATTGCCTAGTTCTAACTACTAGACAGCCAGGGACTTCCCAATATATGTGATTGATTTAATTACTTTATATTTGCTTTTTACCGATGAGTTTTTTCCTTTCACAGTTTTTATTTTTCTAAGTATGGTCTTTCTTTTTTGTTTGTTTGTTTAGAGAGGATCCTTTAGCATTTTTTGTAAAGCTGATTTGGTAGTATTGAACTCTTTTAGCTTTTGCTTACCTGTAAAACTTCTGATTTTGCTATCAAATCTGAATGAAAGTCTTGCCATGTATTCTTTTTTTTCTTAAGGAAAGTTTTGATTTTTGTCTCTTATATTTAAACAAAAAGTTATTTATTTTGTGCTAGGCGGGACAGAGAAGCCTGGTTAAAGTTAAAGTTCTCTCCAGGAATCCATGCCCTCTGGGCACAGTTTTGCTGACTTTCAGTAAGATGACACCACATGGGGTAAGCCTGGTGCGGTCCACAGTTCCTGGGATGTCTCTGCATCCTGATTTACCCCGATGGCCCTGCTTGCCAAGTCAGTGTGGAACACACAGCTCCATTGTGCCCACCCTTGTGGGCCGTGAAGATGCTCAGTCTGGCACTTGGTGGAGCTTTGGTTTGTCCTTGGTGCTTAGCTGTCAGCTGCCCCTCTTAGGGTCCCGTCTGACTTTGGAGCCCTTCAGGAGCAGCCTGAGCAGGTGTGTACTGGTTGTCACAGAACAGACTACCTGGGAGGAGGGTGGAGGCTCTGCTAGGAATGTACTACCCAGGAGAGGGAGGGCCCATAGTCACCACCAGACTAGAGATCACCAAAAGGTAACTGGTAGACAAGGTCAGGGGGTCTAAGCAGCTTGGACTCCACTGCCTCCCATTTTCCTCCAGATCAGAAGTCGTGTTTCTTCCCCAGGTACTTCTAGCATTTACTTTGCTCTGATGCAACCTAGGCATGAGGCAAGGGGCTAAGAGAGAGTGAATGCATTATTCTGTGAAGCTGAGGGTGGGGACCACAAGGTCGGTGGTGGCACTAGACAGGCACTTGGGAATGGGGGCTTGCCTGGGGAGCAGGGGTGGGCACTGGGGAGGTGCGGATGGGATTTTGGAGGCAGAAGATGGCATTTAGGATGGGAGGGGAATTTGAGGGGGTGGGCATTGAGGGGGATGAGGGTAGTAGAGGAGGGACAGGGGCAGGGATCAAGAGCATTTCCTAGTCTCTGGAGGAGTCGGAGAGTGAACCCAAGTATGAGTCAGCTCTCAAGTAGGTAGGATCCCTTCAGGAGACATTCTCAGCTCACCTGGCTGAGCGGGTGAGGGTGTGGGTAGGGAGTGGTGGTAGGGGGGTGACTGAGGGAGAGGGAGGCTGGAGGAATCGGGAAAATGGCAATCATGTGTTTTCTTTTTTAACTTAAAAAATTGTGGTAAAGTATATATAACAATTACCATGTAAACCGCTTTAAAGCATAGATTCCAGTATTAACTACATGCACATTGTTGTGCAAACTTTACCATCACCCATCTGCAGAACTTTTTCATCTTCCCAAACTGAAGCCCTGTTCACATTTAAGAATAGGTCTCCATTCCCTTCACCCTCTAGTACCCATGCTTCTACATCCTGTCTTCATGAATTCAGCTCCTCTAGGTCACAGTGTAAGTAGAATCATTCAGGATTTGTCCTTTTGTAACTGGCTAAGTTGGAATCAAGATTGCTGGGAAAAGTATCAATAACCTCAGATACGCAGATGACACCACCCTTATGGCAGAAAGTGAAGATGAATTCAAGAGCTTCTTGATGAAAGTGAAAGAGGCGGGTGAAAAAGCTGGCTTAAAACTCAACATTCAGAAAACTAAGATCATGGCACACGGTCCCATCACTTCATGGCAAATAGATGGGAAAACAGTGGAAACAGTGACAGACTTTATCTTTTTGGGCTCCAAAATCACTGCAGATGGTGACTGCAGCCATGAAATTAAAAGACACTCCTTGGAAGTTATGACCAACCTAGACAGCATATTAGGTCTTCCCTGGTGGCTCAGAGGTTAAAGCGTCTGCCTCCAATGCAGGAGACCGGGTTCAATCCCTGGGTCGGGAAGATCCCCTGGAGAAGGAAATGATAACCCACTCCAGTATTCTTGCCTGGAGAATCCCATGGACGGAGAAGCCTGGTAGGCTACAGTCCACGGGGTCGCAAAGAGTCGGACATGACTGAGCGACTTCACTTTCACTTTCAGACAGCATATTAAAAAGCAGAGACATTACTTTGCCAACAAAGATCCGTCAAGTCAAAGCTATGATTTTTCCAGTAGTCATGTATACATGTGAGAGTTGGACTATAAAGAAAGCTGTGCGCCAAAGAATTGGTGCTTTTGAACTGTGGTGTTGGAGAAGACTCTTGAGAGTCCCTTGGATTGCAAGGAGATCCAACCAATCCATCCTAAAGGAAATCAGTTCTGAATATTCATTGGAAGACCAATGTTGAATCTGAAACTGCAATACTTCGGCCACCTGGTGTGAAGAACTGACTCATTTGAAAAGATCCTGCTGCTGGGAAAGATTGAAGGTGGGAAGAGAAGGGGACGACAGAGGATGAGATGGTTGGATGGCATCACTGACTCAATGGACATGAGTTTGAGTAAACTGAGAGTTGGTGATGGACAGGGAGGCCTGGAGTGCTGCAGTCCATGGGGTTGCAAATAGTTGGACACAACTGAGCGACTGAACTATTCCACTTAGCATAATGTCTTCATGGTTAATCCATGTCATAGAACATGTCAGAATTTCCTTTTTTTAAGACTCAATACTGTTCCATTTTGTGTTTGGACCACAATTTTTTTTATCTGTTCATCCATGAATGAACATGTAGGTTGCTTTCAACTTTTGGTTACTGTGAATAACGCTACTATGAACACAGGCATGTTAATATGAGAATTTAGTTTTCAACACAATCCTAGACAGCATTCCATGTGACCCTCATCATCCGCATAGAAGAGGTGGAAATAATCAGCCTAGAATAGACCTGGCCCCATAGCTGAAGGCACATGGTCAGGAATTGAGTCTGTGATCTTTCCACTGTAGGGAGCTGGGAGGTAGGAGTGTTTAGAAACTGTCTTTAGAGAAAGACAATATAAGCTTTTGCTGCTGCAGCCCAACACAAGTGCTGTGCTGGAGTGCGTGCAGGGCATTTCGGGCCCGTAGTGTAGGAGCATCCTACCACAAGGAAGTTCTGGGTTGGTGGCTGGCAGGTTGGAATCAATGTTTCTTGAATTTGACTTAATACCCCAGTTGGAAATGGTATTGTGTATCCTCTGCTGGTCAAGTACCAGTGTTCCTTTTCTATACAGTGTCTCAAGTCCTTTGTTCTCTGTCTCTGGGAGCCTTTATTCAGCAGTTGTATGCCTTACAGATGTTTTCTCCCCATGTGGGACTTGTCTTTCACCTCCCCCCTCCCCCAGTTTGTGACATGAACACATGAAAATATAAAACACATTGGTAAAAGTAAGTGTATAGTCAAATTTATGACACACTAATACTGTGGTCTTCTGGAGAAAGGATGGCAAACGACTTCAGTATTCTTGTCTTGAGAACCCCATGAACAGTATGAAAAGGCAAAAAGATATGACACTGAAAGATGAACTTGCCAGGAAAGTAGGTGCCCAATATGCTACTGGAGAAGAGTGGAGAAATAGCCCCAGAAAGAATGAAGAGGCTGAGCCAAAGTGAAAACAATGCCCAGATGTGGATGAGACTGGTGATGGAAAGCTGTTAACAATATTGCATAGGAACCTGGAATATTAGGTCCATGAATCAAGGTAAATTGGAAGTGGTCAAACAGGAGATGGCAAGAGTGAACACTGACATTTTAGGAATCAGTGAACTGAAATGGACTGGAATGGTTGAATTTAACTCAGATGCCCATTATATCTACTACTGTGGGCAAGAATCCCTAGAAGAAATGGAATAGCCTTCACAGTCAACAAAAGAGTCCAAAATGCAGTACTTGGGTGCAATCTCAAAAATGATGATCTCTGTTCAATTCAAAGGCAAACAATTCAATATCACAGTAATCCAAGTCTATGCCACAACCACTAATGCCAAAAAAGCTGAAGTTGAACCGTTCTATGGTAACCTACAAGGCCTTCTAAAACTAACACCTAAAAAGATGTCCTTTTCATCATAGGGGACTGGAATACAAAACTAGGAAGTGAAGAGATGCTGGGAGTAACAGGCAAGTTTGGCCTTGGAGTACAAAATGAAGCAGAGAAAAAGCTAATCCTTTTGCCAAGAGAACACACTGGTCATAGCAAACACCCTCTTCCAGCAGCACAACAAATGACCCTACACACGGAGATCACCAGATGGCCAATCCCCAGATCAGATTGATTGCATTCCTTGCAACTGAAGATGGAGAAGCTCTATACAGTCAGCAAAAACAAGACTGGGAACTGACTGTGGCTCAGATCATGAACTTCTTATACCAAAATTCAGACTTAAATTGAAGGAAGTAGGGAAAACCACTAAACCATCCAGGTAGGACCTAAGTCAAATACCTTATGGTTATACAGTGGAAGTGACAAAATAAGGGATTGAATATATTCAAGGGAATCTGATAGAGTGCCTGAAGAACTATGGATGGAGGTTCATGAGTTTATACAGAAGGCAAGGATCAAGACCATCCCCAAGAAAAAGAAATGAAAAAAAGCAAAATGGTTGTCTGATTAGGCCTTATGAATAGCTGAGAAAATAAGCTAAGGCAAAGGAGAAAAGGAAAGATATATCCATCTGAACGCAGAGTTCCAAAGAATAGCAAGGAGAAATAAGAAAGACTTCCTAAGTGATCAATGCAAAGAGATAGAGGAATACAAGAGAAAGACTAGAGATCTCTTCAAGAAACAGAGATAGCAAGGGAACATTTCATGTAAAGATGGGCACAATAAAGGACAGAAATGGTATGACCTAACAGAAGCAGAAGATGTTAAGAGATGGCAAGAACACACAGAAGAACTATACAAAAAAGATCTTAATGACCCAGTGACTACAATGATGTGATCACTCACCTAGAGCCAGACAACGTGGGCCTTAGGAAGTCAAGTGGGCCTTCGTATGCATCACTACGAACAAAGCTAGTGAAGATGATGGAATTCTGATGTGAAAGTGCTGCACTCAATATGCCAGCAAATTTGAAAAACTCAGCAGTGGCCACAGGACTGAAAAAGGTCAGTTTTCATTCCAATCCAAAGAAAGGAAATGCCAAAGAATGTTCAAACCACCGCACAATTGCACGCATCTAGTAAAGTTTACTAGTACACACTAGTAAAGTAACGCTTAAAATTCTCCAAGCGAGGCTTCAACAGAATGTGAATCGAGAACTTCCAGATGTCAAGGTGGATTTAGAAAAGGCAGAGGAACCAGAGATCAAGTTGCCAACATCCATCGGATCATAGAAAAAGCAAGAGAATTCCAGAAAAACGTCTGCTTTATTGACTACACTAAAGCCTTTGGCTGTGTGGATCACAAAAAAACTGTGGAAAATTCCTAAAGAGATGGGGATACCAGACCACCTTAACTGCCTCCTGAGAAATCTGTATGCAGGTCAAGAAGCAGCAGTTAGAACAAGACTTGAAACAGTGGATTGGTTCAAAATTGAAAGGACTATGTAAAGGCTGTATATTGTCACCCTGCTTACTTAACTTATATGTAGAGTACATTATCCAAAATACTAGGCTGGATAAAGCACAAGCTGTAATCAAGATTCTCGGGAGAAATATCAATAACCTCAGTTACACAGATGACACCACCCTTCTGGCAGAAAGTGAAGAGGAACTGAAGAGCCTCTTGATGAAAGTGAAAGAGGCAAGTGAAAAAGCTGGCTTAAAACTCAACATTCAGAAAACGAAGATCATGGCATCTGGTCCCATCACTTCATGGCAAATAGATGGGAAAGCAATGGAAACAGTGACAGACTTTATTTTCTTGGGCTCCAAAATCACTGCAGATGGTGACTGCGTCCATAATATTAAAAGACACTTGATCCTTGAAGAAAAGCTATGAGAAACCTAGACAGCATATTAAAAAGGAGAGACATTACTTTGCCAACAGAGGTCCATATGGTCGAAGCTATGATTTTTCCAGTAGTCATGTATGGATATTAGAGTTGGCCTATAAAGAAATCTGAGCATAAAAGAATTGATGCTTTTGAATTGTGGTGTTGGAGAAGACTCATGAGAGACCCTTGGACTGCAAGGATATCAAATCTGTCAATCCTAAAGGAAATCAGTCCTGAATATTCATTAGAAGGACTGATCCTCAAGCTCCAATACTTTGGCCACCTGATGTGAAGAAATGACTCATTGGAAAAGACCCTGATGCTGGGAAAGATTGAAGGCAGGAGGAGAAGGGGATGACAGAGGATGAGAAGGTTGGATGGCATCACCAACTTGATGGACATGAGTTTGAGCAAGCTCTGGGAGTTTCTAATGGACTGGGAAACCTGGCATGCTGCAGTCCAGGGGGTTGCAGAGTTGGACATAACCGAGCAACTGAACTGAATACTGTAATGTGGTTTGTTAACAACTTAAGTCTAGAATAGATAAAGGACAGAAATATTAAAAATAGCTATAGCTGTAATAGTTTATTAATAGATATGCAATATTAAAAAATAAATTATGACAACAAGAACAAAACAATGTGGTGCATGGATTAAAGGGCAGAAGCTTTGAGTGTGGATGCAGTTATGTTATCTGCTTTAAACAGACTTGTATCTTTAAGATGTTTTATATAAGCCTACTTGTAACCATAAAGCAAATCCTACAGTAAATTCACAAAAGATAAATAAAAATGGAAACTAAGCATACTACTCTAGAAAAATTAATTCGCAAAAGAAGATAGTAAGATTGGAAGAAAGATACAAGGAAACTACAAAACAACTGGAAAACAAGATATTATCATCAGTAAGTCCTTACCTATCAGTAAAAGCTTTAACTGTAAATGGATTAAATTCTCTAATCAAAAAGCATAGAGAAGACATACGGATGGCTAACAAACACATGAAAAGATGCTCAACATCACTCATTATCAGAGAAATGCAAATCAAAACCACAATGAGGTACCACTTCACACCAGTCAGAATGGCTGCGATCCAAAAGTCTGCAAGCAATAAATGCTGGAGAGGGTGTGGAGAAAAGGGAACCCTCTTACA
>SJYQ01011880.1:37027-54957 GCA_006410935.1 Redunca redunca
TGAAGAGGAACTAAAAAGCCTCTTGATGAAAGTGAAAGAGGAGAGTGGAAAAGTTGGCCTAAAGCTCAACATTCAGAAAACGAAGATCATGGCATCTGGTCCCATCGCTTCATGGGAAATAGATGGAGAAACAGTGGAAACAGTGGCTGACTTTATTTTTCTGGGCTCCAAAATCACTGCAGATGGTGATTGCAGCCATGAAATTAAAAGATGCTTACTCCTTGGAAGGAAAGTTATGACCAACCTAGATAGCATATTAAAAAACAGAGACATTACTTTGCCAACAAAGGTCCATCTAGTCAAGGCTATGGTTTTTCCAGTGGTCATGTATGGATGTGAGAGTTGGACTGTGAAGAAAGGTGAGCGCCGAGGAATTGATGCTTTTGAACTGTGGTGTTGGAGAAGACTCTTGAGAGTCCCTTGGGCTGCAAGGAGATGCAACCAGTCCATCCTAAAGATCAGTCCTGGGTGTTCATCGAAAGGACTGATGCTGAAGCTGAAACTCCAGTCCTTTGGCCTCCTGATGTGAAGAGCTGACTCATTGGAAAAGACCCTGATGCTGGGAGAGATTGGGGGCAGGAGAAGAAGGGGACGACAGAACATGAGATGGCTGGATGGCATTACCAACTTGATGGACATGAATTTGGGTGAACTCTGGGAGCTGGTGATGGACAGAGAGGCCTGGTGTGCTGCGATTCATGGGGTTGCAAAGAGTGGGACATGACTGAGCGACTGAACTGAAGATCTGTATAACATAAAATTAGTTATTTTAAAGTATACAATTTAGAGGCATTTAATCCTTGGTGGCTCAGAGGGAAAGCATCCCCCTGCATTGTTGGGAGCTGCAGGAGACGTGGGTTCAATCCCTGGGTTGGGAAGATCCCCTGGAGGAGGGCATGGCTCTCCATTCCAGTATTTTTGCCTGGAGAATCCCATGGCCAGAGGAGCCTGGAGGGCTACATAGGGTTGCAAAGAGTTGGACACGACTGAGGGATTTAGCACAGTTCATTCACAGTGTTGAACAACCGTCACCTTTATGTGGATTCAGAACATTTTCATCACCTTGAAAGCAGACTCTGTACCCATTTAACAGTCTCCTTCTCCAGATCCTGGGAACTGCTGATCCACTTTCTGTCTCTGGATTTGCCTGTTTTGCACATTTCATATGAAGGAATCATATAGCTTATGGCCTTTTGTGTCTGCCTTCTCTAACTGAACATAATGTTTACAGTCATCCACATTGTAACATGTATCAGTGTTCATTCCTCTTTATGAGTGAATAACATCCGATCACAAGGACAGAGCACATTTTGTTCATCCATTCATCAGATAATCAGTTAATGGACATTTGTGTTGTTCAGCTTTCTAGATTCTGTGAATAGTTGCTGTGAAAATTTTTGTGTGGACGTGCTTCAGTTCTCTTTAAGTATATCCCTAGGAATGGGATGGATAGGTCATAAGGTAATTCCACGTTTAATCAACTTGAATTTTGTGTATAACGCTATGTTAGTGTCCTACGGTTGCTGTAATAAATTACCACAAACTGGGTGTCTTTAAAACAGAAGAAATGTATTCTCCTAGGAAGTACAAAATCAAAGTGTCAGCAGGTCAGGCTCCCTCCAGAGGCTCTAGGGAGGATCCTTTGTGCTTCCTTCAACTCCTGGTGCCGCAGGAGGTCTGGCCTGCATCACTGCAGTCTCTGCCTTTGTCTTAAAGGGGCTTCTTCTTTTGTATCCCTACACCATCTTCACTCTGTGCACGTATGCCTCTGTCTCTACCTTTCCCCTTGTAAGGACACTAGTTATTAGATTGGGGCCCATCCTAAAGACCTCACCTTAACTTGCTTGCACCTGCAGAGAGACTATCTCTGAATAAGGTCCCATGCACAGATTCTGGGGGTGAGGGTTTTGACATATGTTTTTTGGAGGTGCCATTCATCCTATGATAGGTGCAAATTAGTGATCTCACTTCCACTTTTTTTTCAGAGGAGAGCTGCTTGTCTAGGAAATTCTTTCCAGTCCTGTTTAGGGACATCAGAGTGTCTGAATGTGTGCATTTCGAGGCTCTCTGTTCTTCTGATCTATTCCTGAACCACTGTCTTAATCACTAGTTTCCTAATAGAGCTCTTAGCATATCCAAGAATCAGTGGTTCGAAAAATAGGGTCTGTTTCTTGTTTGGACAGATGTTTCTGTGCTTGTGACCCTTTTACGTGTGCTAAGCCTTGGCTCTGGCCATTGAAGATCCCACAGTGACCACATGGAGGCCCCGGAATAGCTTCGTGGTGGTCCCTGTAAATGACTTTGTGCATCTCCAGTATGGCCTTGGGACAAGATGACAAGGATGTTGTATGAACTGATGCCCAGAATATAATGCCCAGGAGAAAATGAGCTGGGGTCTTGAAGCTCTTCAGAAAGGCCAAGATGTAGGGTTGAACAGAAGCAACTGAGTCACTTTGTAGCAAAACCATGGCTGTGAGAAGGGCCAGTTTCTAACCATGATAAAAGGGCAAGATTGCCAAATTAAGTCACCCAGTTAATTGTGGCCCTTAATTTCTACTCTAGGAATTTGTGCAACCCTAATATTAGCATTTGCAGGGAGGGAAGGCAGCTGTTGGGGGCAGGAGGTAGCTCCATGCTCCATGGTGACTCCCAGGCCCCACGGGCTCTAATTTTAAACCGTGAGAGGGGGAGGGAGGGCTCACAACTGTACTGCTGACACCAGTACAAGGGCATCCAGAAGTTCATTTTCCTTGGACATGTAAAAGAGATTTTCCATAAGCCTTTTCAAAGGTTTGGCAAATACTTTTGAGAAAAACAATTTTTTTTCCTATGCATTTCTTGGCATTCATTTTAGTGGCAATAGAATATATTATTAAAATTCTTGTGATTAAGTTGTTTAAATTCTTATATCAGTGTTGCTTCCTGAAACACTCTCTCAAATTACAGTATCATTTTTGGATTTTCACCTGAGTTAGTCATCACACCTGAATTCCTCAACACTGAAAAAAACCTCAAGGACTGATGAAAGAATTTCTAGAATTTAACCAATAGCATGACAGTTCCCACTAGCAGGTGGTCTAAAGCATTGCTCAGGTTTGAAGTCAGTTTTAAAGATAGTTACTAATTTGATTAACAGTAACAATTTTAAACATGTTGTGTTTATTTTAATGTTCTGACTCAGCATTTTTAAAGATCCTGTTTTGTTTAATATACTGTTTCGGTGGCAGAGAATGATTTACCCAGGGTTTACCCACTGTTTGCTACCTATCTCCCCTGCCTTGTAGCATCCATTGTTTATGATGAGAAATAAAGTATAAATCTTATTAGGCTTGTCTTATATATGATGAGTTGTTTTTATTGTGTGTGCATTGGTGCACCTAATGGTGTCCTACATTTCTCCAAGAGTGTCCATTTTTCTTCATTCTTTATTCTCCTTGTTCTTTGGATTGCATAATCTCTACCAGTCTCTGTCTTCAGGTTCATCACAGACTCTTTCTTTTGCCGTTGACATCTGCCATTGAATCCTTCTAATGCATATTTCACTTAATATTAATAATCTCTGTCTTTTTATTGCTGTTCTCTATGTAATGAGATGGAGAAATGGCAACCCACTCCAGTGTTCTTGCCTGGAGAATCCCAGGGACAGAGGAGCCTGACGGGCTGCCGTCTGTGGGGTCGCACAGAGTCGGACACGACTGAAGCGACCTACGGCAGCAGCAGCATGTAATGAGACACCATCAGGAAACCTTCCTGTACTTCTTTCAGCGTGGCTTCCTTAAGTTCTTTGGACAGTTGTAACAGCTGCTGTGGAATTCTGTTCGCTAAGTACGACTTCACGGCCCTCTCACAGTTTCTGTTGTCTGCTTTTCTCCCCCCACCCCACCGTGTGTGGGTCACTTTGCTGTTCTTTGCGTGTCATGATTTTTTGGTTGAAAACCCGATATGTTAGGTAGTATGTTTTAGCAGCTCTGGATGCTGATCCCCTCCTCTTCTCTGGGCTTGTTTTCACAGTGGTCTGTCTATTTATGTGCTTAGTGGTATGGCTAGACTGTCCTACTGAGGCTGTCTCCCCTGCAGTGTGAAGTCCTTCGGAGTCACTCTTCAGAGGGCACACATTAAGCGTGAGCAAAGTCACCTTGGGCTTTCCAGGGGCTCTCTGTCTCCATCCGGATCCCTCCATGCAGCCGTCTTGGTTGCTATCACACCCAGCTGTTGGGCTGCACTAATTTGTGGCTGCCTGGTCTGCTGTTTTCAGCGATGCCCATGAACGGCTGCACAGTCTTCTGGCTAGTGCTCAGCTTTGAGGCCAGTCACTGAGCTTTGTTCTTACGCCAGGAGGCTCTTCTTAGTAGTCTCTTTCCTTGGTTCTCCCTGGTTGAACTGACTTGGTTTAGGTTTTTGCTCTTAATTAATAGAAGAGCTGTTTTTTGTTTTTGTTTTTGTTTTTTTTCCTCCAAGAGAACCCTGAGGCTTGAATGTCTGTTTCAAATGAGGTCAGTTCCTTTGTGCAGAACTTTGGAACCCTCTGTGAACGGCCTTTCTCCTGGGAAGAATCTTCGGGCCAGTGCTCTGCAGTGGCAGCCCCTGCTCTTCTTGACTTGCTTCTCTTGGTGTGGAACCTCTGCTCTATAAGTGATCAGCGGTAGGGACGGTCAGGAGCCCCATATTCTCAGTTTGCCATGCCTCCATTCAGGGGGTAGGCGCTGCTTGGAGGAAGCGTGCCCCCAAGCTCTCAGCCACACTCACCAGGAATTTAGCTGCTTCAGCTTGGAGTTGGGAGGATGAGAAATGTTGGTGTCCTGCCCCATTGGTAAGATGCCATATCCTTTGATCAGGAGCTGAAAGGAGAGGGAGCCCCGTCTTCTTGGCCGGACCCACCCCACATGGAGTCTGTCAAGTGGAGCTGGGGGTTGGTTGGGTAAGTTACTTCAGACTCTTACTGTTCTTACCAAGTTATAGTAGATTTTCTTGAATCGACATCTCTTCTTTTGCCCTGCGCACTGAGGACAATTTTCAGAGATTTATACTTTTTTTTACTGTTAGTGTTCATCAGTTATATGTGTTTTGCCGCAGAATGGGTCTGCAGCGTTCCTTATGCTGCTGTCTCAGAAGTGGACCCTTTCAACCTTGTTTCTGAGCTGAGACTGATGAAACCTGTGGTTCCCAGGCCTGCAGGTGTTGGAAGAGGTTTAAAATCCCTGCTGCCTGACTATTTCACATTGATGTGAATATCATGAGGTAATGAATGGGAGATGACAAGAGAGCCTTCTCTCTGTGAAGCCCCATAAGGCTTTGTAGACTTGTTCTGGAGAACTATGAACCTCAGTGCAACAGTTGGACATTTAACATAGCTGTGGATGCCAATGCACCTTCCAGCGTTATTTGTAAAAATATCTGATGGTTCTTTAGTCTTGTTTACAGAATCTTTTAAAGGGCACAAGAATTCTTACAGAGACATGAGGTCCCAGGGATGTGTAGAGTCTTTTTGCACTAGGTAATTTCTGCAGGTGAAATATTTATATATATTACTAAATAATAAGATATTATACATAAATAATATATATTTTACTTGCTGCTGCTGCTGCTAAGTCACTTCAGTTGTGTCTGACTCTGTGCCACCCCATAGATGGCAGCCCACCAGGCTCCCCTGTCCCTGGGATTCTCTAGGCAAGAACACTGGAGTGGGTTGCCATTTCCTTCTCCAATGCATGGAAGTGAAAAGTAAAAGTGAAGTCCCTCAGTCATGTCTGACTCTTTGCGACCCCACAGACTGCAGCCTACCAGCTCCTACGTCCATGGAATTTTCCAGGCAAGAGTACTGGAATGGGGTGCCATTTCCTTCTCCGTATCA
The DNA here is from genome assembly GCA_006410935.1 of Redunca redunca. Lineage (NCBI taxonomy): Eukaryota > Metazoa > Chordata > Mammalia > Artiodactyla > Bovidae > Redunca > Redunca redunca. The sequence goes on from SJYQ01011880.1 coordinate 42,879, forward strand.
TCTGTATAACTTCATTGTGTAAAGTAAAAGTTTTGAGAATGGCAGCCGTGTTTGCATTTTCAAAATATTTATTGGGCTGTGTTGGGTCTCAGCTGTGGCATGCAGGGTCTTCACTGCAGCATGCAGGCTTCTCTAGTCGTGGTATACGGGCTTCTCTCCAGTCGTGGTACGCGGGCTTCTCTAGTCGTGGTACGTGGGCTTCTCTCTAGTCGTGGCACGTGGGCTTCTCTCTAGTCGTGGTACGCGGGCTTCTCTAGTCGTGGTACATGGGCTTCTCTCTAGTCATGGTACATGGGCTTCTCTGCAGGCTTCCCTAGTCATGGTATGCGGGCTTCTCTAGTCATGGTACTCAGGCTTTTCTAGTCGTGGTACACGGGCTTCTCTCTAGTTGTGGTACGCAGGCTTCTCTCTAGTCGTGGTACACAGGCTCCAGAGCACATGGGCTTTGTGGTTGTGGTGCTTGCGCTAGTTACCTTGAGGCATGTGGCATCTTCGTTGCCCGACCAGGGATCAAACCCCCGTCTCCTGCATTAGAAGGTGAATTCTTAACCCATGGATGACCAGTGAAGTCCCAGCAGGTGACTAGTATTTTGCAAAGCAAAATAGCTAATTAAGTTAAATGTTCGATATTTATAATTCTCCAGGCAAGAGTACTGGATGGAGTGGGTAGCCATTCCCTTCTCCAGGGTATTTTCCTGACCCAGGGATCTAACCTAGGTCTCTTGCATTGCAGGCAGATTCTTTACTGTCTGAGCCACCAGGGAGAGGTTGGCAGCCTATAAACCTGGAAGCAAGCTCTCCAGACATCACCATGCCAACACTTTGATCCCAGACTTCCAGCCTTCAGAATTGTGAGAAATAAATTTCTGTTGTTTATAAGACACTCAATCTATGGTATTTGGCTACAGCAACCCAAACTAAAACACCAACTACAGAAGCAGTAGTAGTATTGGAAAGGCCATATCTGCATGCTCAAAATTGTATTTTTTATATCCTCATGATTTTATAAAATGATTTTAATGGGTTAAACAACTTTAATCCATTAAAGTTGTGTTTTGTTCTGATGTAAAGAGTCTGCCTGCAACGTGGGAGACCCAGGTTTGATCCCTGTGTCAGCACAATCCCCTGGAGAAGGAAATGGCTACCCACTCCAGTACTCTTGCTTGGACAATCCCATGGATGGAGGAGCCTGGCAGGTAACAGTCCATGGTGTCACAAAGAGTCAGACACGACTGAGAGACTAACACTTTTGTTCGATGAGGTGACTCTCGGTAGGTTCTTGGATGGTTTGGGGATGGAGGCTGGTCATCAGAAAAATCAAGCCATGATTAGTAACTTGAAATTTTTCAACTCCACCCCAACCCCATTCTCCAGAGAATGAAAGGCTGGAAGTGGAGTTAACAATTGATCATGCCTCCTTTGATCTCCTTTATTATATAACAAACCAGTAAATACACATAACTGTTTCTGGAATTCTGTGAACCATTCCAGCAAATGGCTGAACCTGAGAAGGGGGTCGTGGAAGCTCAGATTTATAGCCAGTAGGTCAGAAGTTTGGGTAGCTCTGGACTTGTGATTGGCATTTGAGATGGGGCTGGTTTTGGGGGACAGAGCCGTTAACCTGTGAGGTCTGATGGTACTGCATCCAGATGGCTAACTCTAAAAACCAGGCACTGTCAAATTGTGGGGACACCTAGCTTATATCAACCAAGAATGGGAGAACTGGTTGTGGTTGTTGGAAGACACCCCTGGGTCTATCTATTTCTAAATCTGAAGGGCCATTGTAACAGTAACAGAAAACTTTACTGAGGATTTAGGCTCAGATGGTAAAGAGGCTGCCTGCAATGCTGGAGGCCTGGGTTCGATCCCTGGGTCAGGTAGGTCCCCTGGAGAAGGAAATGGCAACCCACTCTGGTATTCTTGCCTGGAAAATTTCATGGACGGAGGAGCCTGGCAGGCTACAGTCCATGGGGTCGCAAAGAGTCGGACACGATGGACACGACTGAGCAACTAACTTTTCTTTTTACTGAGGATACACTTATTTAACACCTGTGGGGGGGAAAAAACAACAACATGAAGTTACACTTACTAATCATGTTACCTGCACATCCACAGCCATCCTTTGTATCCATTTAAACATTCAAGCTAAATTCAAGTAATTTAGTATTTCAAGCTCTAATTCTGTTAACATCCTGATTAACTGCTATCACACAATGGAGGATTCCACGGACAGAGGAGCTTGGCAGATTACAGTCCATGAGGTCGTGGAGTCAGACACGACTGAGGGACTAACACTTTCACTTAATTTTTCAAGCTCTCACTATGTCCTTCTGTGGTGGAAGGGGCAAGGGCACTCTCTGGGGTCTCTTTCATAAGGACACTAATCCCATTCCTGAGAGCTCTGTCTGCATGACCTAATCACCCCAAAGCCTCACCTCCTAATACCAACACACTGGGGGTTAGATTTCAGCATTTTGGGGGGACATGAATGTTAGTCTGTGGCAGCTGATTTAGCTCCCAGTATCATGCTGTGCTGCTCCTAATTAATGGATCAACATTTGGTCTAGAACAAGCCCCCTTTGTGAGTCCATTAAGTCTGCTCTGTGAGCTCAGAGCTTTCTCAGATTCCTTCTAGAATAAAGGGATCTCTAAGTGTCTCCCTGCCTGGGCTGCCAGTGAAGAAAGGCACCAGATTGCTCGCCCCAAAGACACACATGTTTGAATGGGAGTGGGCACAGCTGATTCCCGTGGGAGGGACAGGTCAGCACCCGCCTCCAGGTGAAGGAGCCACCCTTTGTCAATTCATGAGGCCACCAGACTATCTTAGGCAGGAGGCTGAGGCTGTGACTTTACTTTCCTTGGGTCTGGCTCAGGTAGGATTTTAAAATCAAGCCATCCACAAAGACAGAAATAGAGATCAATGGAATAAAATAGAAAGCCCAGAGATAAATCCACGCACCTGTGGTCACCTTATTGTTAACAAAGGAGGCAAGAATATACAATGGAGAAGAGACAATCTCTTTAACAAGTGGTGCTGGGAAAACTGGTCAACGACTTTAAAAAAAATGAAACTAGAACACTTTCTAACACCATACACAAAAATAAACTCAAAATGGATTAAAGATCTAAATGTAAGGCCAGAAACTATAAAACTCCTAGAGGAAGACATACACAAAACACTGTCCGACATAAATCACAGCAGGATCCTCTATGACCCACCTCCCAGAATATTGGAAATAAAAGCAAAAGTAAATGGGACCTAATTAAAATTAAAAGCTTTTGTACAACAAAGGAAACTATAAGCAAGGTGAAATGACAGCCTTCAGAATGGGAGAAAATAATAGCAAATGAAGCAACTGACAAAGAATTAATCTGAAAATATACAAACAGCTCCTGCAGCTCAATTCCAGAAAAATAAACGACCCAATCAAAACATGGGCCAAAGAACTAAACAGACATTTCTCCAAAGAAGACATACGGATGGCTAACAAACACATGAAAAGATGCTCAACATCACTCATTATCAGAGAAATGCAAATCNAGTGTGGAGATTCCTTAAAAAACTGGAAATAAAACTGCCATATGACCCAGCAATCCCACTGTTGGGCATACACACCGAGGAAACCAGAATTGAAAGAGACACGTGTACCCCACTGTTCATCGCAGCACTGCTTATAATAGCCAGGACATGGAAGCAACCTAGATGTCCATCAGCAGATGAATGGATAAGAAAGCAGTGGTACATATACACAATGGAGTATTACTCAGCCATTAAGAAGAATGCATTTGAATCGGTTCTAATGAGGTGGATGAAACTGGAGCCTATTATACAGAGTGAAGTAAGCCAGAAAGAAAAACACCAATACAGTATACTAACGCATATATATGGAATTTAGAAAGATGGTACTGATAACCCTGTATGCAAGACAGCAAAAGAGACACAGATGTATAGAACAGTCTTTTGGGCTCTGTGGGAGAGGGCGAGGGTGGGATGGTTTGGGGGAATGGCATTGAAACATGTAAATTATCACATGTGAAGCAGATCGCCAGTTCGATGCATGAGACAGGGTGCTCAGGGCTGGTGCACTGGGATGACCCAGAGGGATGGGATGGGAAGGGGGGTCAGGATGGGGAACACATGTACACCCATGGCAAATTCATGTCAATGTATGGCAAAGCCAATACAATATCGTAAGGTAATTAGCCTCCAAAAAAAATAAATAATTTTAAAAAATTCACAATTAAAAAAAAATAAACATCTTCAAAATTTAAAACAAGAAATAAAAAATAAAATCAAGCCATCACTTTTCCTGCACACTTGTGATGAGGAGTGAGGAGACTCAGGAAACTCTCATAGCCACTGTTTCCTGGAACTAATTTTTGTGTTTCACTTCTTTTTTTTTTGGCTATACCATGCAGCATGGAGGATCCTAGTCCTCTGACCAAGGATTGAACCCGTGCTCCCCGCAGTGAAAGTGTGGAGCCTTAATCACTGGACTGCCAGGGGAGTCTTGTCTTTCACTTCTTTCCCTTGCGAAGGAAAACATGCTTAGTGTTCAAATTTTACATCATATACAAGTACGTCCAGTTAAAACACCCCCCACTTCTAATGATAACCACAGTCATCAGTTTACGGAGAGTTTTCTTCAGTCCTTTGGTGGCTTCTGACCTTAGAACTTGGCTGGTGGTGGGTTCCATTCCTGCCCTGGGCAGGTATTTACTCCCTGGTGATTTTTGAGGCTTCTCTTAAAAGCAGTCTTACCTACACTGACCATGAATGATGTTATGAACAACTTTATTTTTTTTCTCTGCTATCAATTTTCATAACATCTTTGGAGGGTATCAGTCACTGAGACAGCCCTTTTGGGCTGTTGCTGAGGTTCTCAGGTGCTTCATTTTCCAAGTGACTGTGGTTTCCTGTGTGTTTTCTCGAAACCAAGTTTGGGCTCCCCCTTCCTTGTACTGGACATGGTGTGATTTTATAATAACCTTCTTCAGAAGCACTTGTCTCTTGAGTTTTGCACCTGCCTTGCGGTGGGCCTGCCCCTGGGGAGCACAGGTTCTCAGACTGGGGAAAGCAGTCCCCGTCTTGGGGCTCACTGTGTTCCTGGGAGGGATGCTGCGCTCAGGCCTGGCATGTATCCTGGGGCAAGGTCCCCAGATAGGGACCAGGACTGTTCCAGCTTTGGCATGGCGAGTACACTCAGATCTACAAAGAGATCATTCACCACATGGGTGGGAAGACAAACGCAGTGCTGATAGGCCCCTTTGGTCTCCCTCCTTTGGTTGTGAGTGTCCCTGAGGCTCTGGCTTGGCCTCTCAAAGTGCCAGCTCTCCTTGGACCCAGGGACCCATGGACGCCTTCTCCCAGAGGCCTGTCTAGTCCAGAATGCCCAGAGCCCGCTCACTCTTCTTGGTGCCTCCTGCTTCCACGTGAGGAGCAAAGCCATCCCCTGTGCAGAGCCAGGCCAGGCCACTCGCCTCTCCTGCTTCTGCGCAGCTGGTAGTCAGCAGTTAGTCCAGAGTCTCCCCTGAGGCCCTTTCTTCCTCCCTCATCCTGGGCCCCCTTCTGGCCCTGCCATGCGGAGGATATCCTGGAGCTGTTTCCAGGCTCTGCACTTCTGAGCGTGGAGTCCCAAAGGCCCTGTGGGCAGATGAAGGCCCCAGGAGGTCTCTGCAGGCCCTGCGGTCCTCACCTAGGCTGTCCTGCCTGGCAGAGGCTCCTTCCCTTGTCATTCTGGCACATTCTTCTTCCGTGCTTAGCTCTGGCCTCAGCTCCTTTCTGACCCACCTCCTGCCCCTCCTCCCCCTCCCTTAGCTTCCAGCTGTGGGTTTAGCCTCTTGTGGCAAAGGGAGGTGTTGGGCACACCAGGAACCAGCAGAGACTCAAGGAAGTGGGAGCCCCCAACTTTCGGTTGATTTTTTTTCCGTTTGATTACCTACTTTATTTACTGACATTGTGGATACAATTCCAGTTCACTTTTTAAACTGATGTGTAGCACTCGCTGCCCAATGGCACAGTCAATTCTTTATTTTAATATAGGTGGGCATTTAGGTTCTTTCCAAAGCTTCTCCATTAAAAGCAAGTGGTATTGTTTACAGCCACTCAGTTGTGTCCGACTCTTTTGCATCCCCATAGACTTGTCTGCCAGGCTTCTCTGTCTGTGGAGTTTTCCAGGCAAGAATACTGGAGTAGGTTGCCATTTCCTTCTCCAGGGGATCTTCCTGACCCAGGAATCAAACCTGCATCTCCTGCATTGGCAGGTGGGTTCTTTACCACTGAGCCACCAAAGAAGTCCTTATTAAAAGCAATAGTATGATTTGAAAACTCTTATCTGCCTAAATACATGCAGAACTTTGATCTGGTCATCTGTCCTCAAACTTTCTGCCTTTGCATCCTCCCCACCCCCTACTCTGTCCCACCCCCCCACCCACCTCTCCACCAAGGAATTTTTAGCCATTTACATATGTTTTCAAAGCCAAACTTCAGGCTTTATTTGGATTTCACCCGTTAATGTCCCCTTCTTGTTCCAGGATGTTATGCGGGCTGCAGTGATGCGGTGAGTTGTTAATATCTCCCTGGTTTTACAGACTGTNAAAGTTCAATCCAATTCCTGAGCATGGCCTATTCACCCCTTCATAACAAAGCAAAGGAAACTCTGACTTCAAGGTGTCCTTGTAGGAGCACTCCAACACCCGCAGGGGGCCGGGGTGGGGGACGCCAGAATCTGATTGTTGTAGCCTCTTTGGATAACATCACCAACTCGATGGACCTGAGTTTGAGCAAGCTCCGGGAGTTGGTGATGGACAGGGAAGCCTGGCGTGCTGCAGTCCATGGGGTCTCAAAGAGTCAGACACGACTGAATGACTGAACTGAGCCTCTTTGGAGAACACCTTGGAGGTCTCTCTCAGATTTAAATTGTACCTATCTTTTCCTCAGCAAGCAAGTGTACTTCAGGTATTTAATGTACTGCAGTACCTGCTCCTGTGCACAAAGACGTTTATGTGTAAAGATTTATTGCTTTTGTTTTTAAATAATAAATGAAGCCAGTATGAATACCGTGTCGATATTGCAACAAAAAGGATAAAAAAGAAGGACTTTGTACTTATAAAAGGTTCATTTTATCAAGCAGACATTACAGTTTTAAATTTGTATGCAGATAATAGCATGGACTCAAAATATAGCCTGCAGACTTTGGCAGAACAACAAAGAAAATAAACCACCTACAATCACAGGAGGTTTTAATATATCTTTCTCAGCAATGATGGAGTGTGGAGATGTGTGTCCAGGCACATCAGGGTGATGAGCCCATTGCCAAGGACTGAGCTCAGGAAAAGAAGAAGGAAGGCACTGAAGAGGGTCCTGTTGGCCGTGAGGTCACTGGAGAAGCCATGTAGGATAAATTCAGAAACCCAGCTTTGGTTCTGCCCTGGAGGCATCCACATGATGGGCCTATAAGAGGATCGCGTTCCTTTAAATGCTACCTAAAATATGATAGTTGAATAAGAACTGGAGGCAGACAGGCTATGATTTTAACTTTGAGCCCACTACTCACCTAGAGCCTTGCACAGTTACTTAACCTCTCTGAGCCTCATCTGTTAAACATGTCTAATAACACTCATCTTTCAGGGTGTTTAGGAAAAGTTGGGGCAACGTATATGAAACATCTCATATTAAAACAATGCCTTAAAGCACTGCTGCTGTTGCTGCTGCTAGGTCACTTTAGTCGTGTCCGACTCTGTGCGACCCCAGAGATGGCAACCCACCAGGCTCCCCTATCCCTGGGATTCTCCAGGCAAGAACACTGGAGTGGGTTGCCATTTCCTTCTCCAATGCATGAAAGTGAAAAGTGAAAGGGAAGTCACTCAGTCGTGTCTGACTCCTAGCGACCCCATGGACTGCAGCCTACCAGACTCTTCTGTCCATGGGATTTGCCAGACAAGAGTACTAAATAGCAATAAATATTCATTTGCAATCTCCCAGGTTTATTCCCGAACCCTCAGAGGAAAAACTGCTTGCTCAAATGTCTAGTAACAATCAACTTACACAATATCATCTCCAGCCCCCAAACCTGCAGAAGTGGTCTTCCCTTCTGCCTTAGAGGTCATTTGTCTGGATATGTTACAAGCCTCTCCTCACCCTGAGAACATGTTTCTTTGACAACTGACAATAGGAAGCTTTATCAGTAAAGGGTGACAGAGGGGCACTGTGATGATGGAAGGAGGAGACTGAGGTTGGGGCTTCAATTTCTCCTTCCTCAGTTACTCAGCTGGAACGCCAGTGGGCTGGTGGGGACCACCCACAGTCACATACTCAGGCCACACACATTCTTCCTACCCAGTGATCACTTCTAGGAAAACTCTGGCCTGTGACTCCACCCTAACTTCCAGTGGCAGTCACACCCTCTTTGAAAAAGTCTGAGCTTAATTTCTTTTTTTTTTTTTTTTCTTTCTGGTGAGAGAAAATAGTGGTTTCAAGAGGAGGAGGAAGAAGGAGGGAAAGTGAAAGTTGTTCAATCATGTCCGACTCATTGTGACCCCATGGATAATACAGTCCATGGAATTCTCCAAGCCAGAATAATGGAGTGGGTAACCTTTCCCTTCTTCATGGGATCTTCCCAACTGAGGAATTGAACCCAAGTCTCCTGCATTGCAGACGGATTCTTTACCAGCTGAGCCACAAGGGAAGTCCAAGAAGGACAGAATTCCTAAACCCTTAGGCCCAAGATCTTCCCTGGTGGCTCAGAGGTTAAAGTGTCTGCTTCCAATGCGGGAGACCTGGGTTCGATGCCTGGGTCATGAAGATTCCCCTGGAGAAGGAAATGGCAACCCACTCCAGTATTGTTGCCTGGAGAATCCCATGGATGGGGAAGCCTGGTAGGCTACAGTCCACGGGGTCGCAAAGAGTCAGACATGACTGAGCAACTTCACTTAGGCCCTATGAACTCTTCTTTAGCTATAAGGCTGCTTTTTTTCTTTTTTCTTATTTGCTACTTCTGGATTTCTTCAAGTTCCTTTTCATGCCTTTTAGCAGTTATCTACCTTTAACTAGTCTAGTCAAGGCTATGGTTTTTCCAGTAGTCATGTATGGATGTGAGAGTTGGACTATAAAGAAAGCTGAGCACCGAAGAATTGATGCTTTTGAACTGTGGTGTTGGAGAAGACTCTTGAGAGTCCCTTGGACTGCAAGGAGGTCCAACCAGTCCATCCTAAAGGAGATCAGTCCTGGGTGTTCTTTGGAAGGACTGATGCTGAGGCTGAAACTCCAGTACTTTGGCCACCTCATGTGAAGAGCTGACTCATTGGAAAAGACCCTGATGCTGGGAAGGATTGGGGGCAGGAGGAGAAGGGGACGACAGAGGATGAGATGGCTGGATGGCATCACTGACTCAATGGACATGAATTTGGGTAAACTCCAGTGTTAGTGATGGACAGGGAGGCCTGGCGTACTGTGGTTCATGGGGTAACAAAGAGTCAGACACAACTGAACAACTGAACTGAACTGAACTGAACTGATACCTCTATCACATCTGCAAATGCTTGCCTAGGTCTCTAGCATGGAAGAATACATCCCCTGTATCCCCGCCACCCACACACACTCTCTTACACACCCAACATTTATTCCCACATTAGGATCCAGTGGAAACAGTGACAGATTTTATTTTGGGGGGCTCCAAAATCACTGCAGATGGTGACTGCAGCCATGAAATTAAAAGACACTTACTCCTTAGAAGAAAAGCTATGACAAACCTAGACAGCATATTAAAAAGCAGAAACTACTTTGCCAACCAAGGTCTGTATAGTCAAAGCTATGGTTTTCCAGTAGTCGTGTATGGATGTGCAAGTTGGACCATAAAGAAGACTGAGTGCAGAAGAACTGATGTTATTGGACTATGGTGTTGGAGAAGTCTCTTGAGAGTCCCTTGGACTGCAAGCAGGTCAAGCCAGGCAATCCTAAAGGAAATCAGTCCTGAATGTTCATTGGAAGGACTGATTCTGAAGCTGAAGCTCCAATCCTTTGGCTACCTGATATGAAGAACTAACTCATTTGAAAAGACCCTGATACTGGAAAAGATTGAAGGCAGGAGGAGAAGTGGACAACAGAGGACGAGATGGTTGGATGGCATCACCAACTCAATGGATATGAGTTTGAGTAAGCTCCGGGAGTTGGTGATGGACAGGGAGGCCTAGCGTGCTGCAGTCCCTGAGGTCACCAAGAGTCAGACACGCCTTAGCAACTGAGCGACAACAAGGATCCAGCTTAGTATTATTCCACTAGGAGGCCTCTTCAGACCTCTTCCACCATCTCCCACTCCCAAACCTTGATTAGGTGCTTTCTCTATTTCTCAGAACCCCTTGTGGTTATTGGCAAGTTATAACCCTGGTAATCCTAGAAGGTTCTGATAAAAGGTTTAGGCTCCAGCATCTCGGGAAAAAATTTTTCCCTCTCATATTAACTTTGTTCTCACTCATTGACTTGGAATATCTATTATAAAATATGGATAAAGGTGCGAGTATATAACCTCCTTTCAGAAATAGTAATAGCTAATGTTATTCATGGGGTCGCAAAGAGTCGGATACGACTGAACGACTGAACTGAACTGAACTGAATGAATGTTTAGAGAAAACTTTCTATGCGCTAGGCATTGCTATATGAACTTATCCTCGTAACAACTCATTGAGGTAAGTACTAGTACCTCCATTTTTACAGATGGAAAAAACTAAACTAAATCATACAGAAAGTAAGTGATTCGCTCCAAATTATAGGATTTCTGTGATGGACCTGGGATTTGAACCAAGGCATTTTGGCTTCAGAGCCAACTCTTAATCATTAAATTCTCCTGCTGCATGTAAACAGGCTCTAATTGGGAGGGGTAAAGAATGCAAACTGCCCCTACCTGCTCCGCCATTTGAGTTCCTTGAAGTCTGGCACAAGATACTACAGAATCATGGCCTACAATTTACGACCACCAGATAAGACAGAATCAGACTCCTCCTAGGACAAAGAGCTAAACTGGAAGACATAGGCTCTCTCTCCTGATAAAGCTTCATCCATCTCCCCCATCACTTGGATGTGGGAGCCATGGGGTTACATTGGAAGCAGGAGTCTATAGAAAGAGACTTGGGAAATACCATCTTGCATGCCATCCCTGGTGGCTCAGAGGATAAAACATCTGCCTGCAATGTAGGAGACCCAGGTTCAATCCCTGGGTTGGGAAGATCCCCTGGGAAAGGAAATGGCAACCCACTCCAGTATTCTTGTCTGGAGAATCCCATGGACAGAGGAGCCTGGCGGGCTACAGTCCACGGGGTCGCAAAGAGTCAGACACGACTGAGCGACTTCACTTTCACTTTCTTTTCATGCCATCCTCAGTCACTTCAGTTGTGCCCAACTCTTTGTGACCTATGGACTATATAGCCCACCAGGCTTCTCGGTCCTTGGGATTCTCCAGGCAAGAATATTGGAATGGATTCCCATGCCCTCCTCTAGGGGATCTTCCCAGCCCAGGAACTGAACCATATCTCCTGTGTCCCCTGCACTGCAGTCAGCTTCTTTACCCGCTGAGCCACCTGGGAAGCCAATTACCAGATTAGAGCTTAGTAAATCCTTGTAAAAGCCTCCCTCCAACTCTGTGACCCCATGGACTGTAGCCTACCAGGCTCCTCTGTCCGTGGGATTTTCCAGGCAATAGTACTAGGGTGAATTGCCATTTCCTTCTCCAGGGGATCTTCCCAACCCAGGGATAGAACCCTGGTCTCCTGCATTGTAGACAGACGCTTTACCTTCTGAGCCACCAGGGATGTCCAATTACTGGATTAGAGCTTAGTAAATCCTTGTAAAAGCCTCCCTCTTAGTCAACCTTGATTTCCATAGGAATGGGGACATTATTTAGTGGAAAAAAAAAAAAACTTCTCCTAAGATTTCGTTAGCCCAGCAGTCTCTGTCACAACTTGCAACAGCTAAAGTCTCTAAAGAATAGGGGAGTGGGTCCTAATCATTGTGGTCACTGGTATCATTGTTAAAGGCTTCCCCCAGCACAACCATCATTGTCCTTTCATGACATCTCTTAGAAGGACT
>SJYQ01011888.1:0-10932 GCA_006410935.1 Redunca redunca
TTCACTTTCTGATCGCTGCCTCTGGGTCTGCCTCTCAGTGGCTGTGGGCAGAGCAGTACCCAGACTCACGCTCACCTCCTGACCCTTTTTTGCTCCGTCCCTGCCCTCTATGGGTGTCCTCCCTGCCCCTTAGGTTGGAGGGGACAAGCTCCAGGAGCTGGACTCTCCAGCTCAACCCACACCTGCCACTCCCAACTTCCCCAAGTCTCAGCCCTCTGTCTGGAGCAGCCAACATCAGGCTGACTGCCTGCCCCCGCCCCCCACCGTCTGATGCTTGGAGCTCATGAAATGGGCTGGCTCTGAGGTTACAAGAAAAACGATTCCTGAGGGTCCTTGTTTAGGGTTCTGCTCCTAAGTACAACATGGGCATGGGAGGGAGAGGGTCATTCCCACAGCCCTCTCATCTCAGGTGGGTATCCTGCAATTCAGTTCAGCTCTGACACTGTCTACCCAGTGAGTGAATGAAAGTCGCTCAGTTGTGTCTGACTCTTTGCAACCCCATGGACTATACAGTCCATGGAATTCTCCAAGTCAGAATACTGGAGTGGGTAGCCTTTCCCTTCTCCAGGGGATCTTCCCAACCCAGGGATCGAACCCAGGTCTCCCACATTGCAGGAGGATTGTTTTTACCAGCTGAGCCATGAGGGAAGCCCAAGAATACTGGAGTGGGTAGCCTATCTCTTCTCCAGCAGATCTTCCTGACACAGGAATCGAACCGGGGTCTCCTGCATTGCAGGTGATTCTTTACCAACTGAGCTATCAGGGAAGCCCTATCTACCCAGAGAACATCACATTTCACAGGTTAAGGATTCATTCCTACAAGACCCTACCAGGCCCGTCCCACACCACAAGTCCAGGTGGTGAGTGGCTGTAAACCCAAGGTTCTCACAACTCCTTCCTGGGGTTCCATTAATGTGCTAGAGAACTTAGGAAACCCATTTACTTGCCGGTTTATTACAAAGGATGGAACCCAGGAATAGCCTGATAAAAGAGATGTGTAGGGCATCTGAGCATCTGGCATCTGCACCTTCAGTCCCAGCCAGTGTATGGTATGGGAGAAGGGCATGGAGCCTCCATGCTCCCCAGATGTCCATGTGTTCACCAGCCTGAAAGCTCTCTGGACATCTCCCTTTTGGATTTTTATGGAAGCTTCATTACTCAGGCATGATTGATTATACCATTGGCCATTGGAATGTGATATCAATTTCTAGCCTCCCTCCCCTCCCTGGAGGTGGTTTTGGGGCAGAGTTGGGACCAAAAGTTCCAACCTTTTAATTGCAGGGTTTGCTCTTAGCCTTGTCTTTAGGTGAGTTCCAAAAGTCACCTAACAAACAGGAGACACTTTTAGGATCTCATCACCTAGCAAACTCCAAGGGTTTTAGGAGCTCGATGCCAGAAACAGGATGAGCAGCCAAACATATATTTCTTGTGATAAATGACAGTATCATACTTGGTTTCTCCTGAGAAGGAGGCAGTCAGTGTGGGATTCACTGGCTGTGTGACCCGGGCCACTCTGTCCTCTCTCAGCTTCAGACTCTCTGGTTCTATTTAAGAGGTGTGTTGCATGTGGTTTTTGTAGCCTGTTAGTCACTCAGTTGTGTCCGACTCTGTGACCCCATGGACTGTAGCCTGCCAGGCTCCCCTTGTCCATGGGATTCTCCAGGCAAGGATACTGGGGTGGGGAGCCATTCCCTTCTCCAGGGTATCTTCCTGACCCAGAGATATACCTCATGATATCTCATGAACTGGGTCCACAGAAGCCAGCCCCAGGGTCTGAACCTTCTCCCTACAGTCCTGGGGAGGACCCCTCTGAGACTCAGCTCCCAGGAAATGGGCAAAGGCTTCCCGAGGGTCATCGGCTGCCACCTCCCCAGCTTGAGTCCAGGGGCTGGGGAGAAAGATCAGAAATCTCATTTATGTCAGTTCCAGAAACACATTGGTACCAATGGGTGCCCATCTAGCTGGTGGGCAGTGACTCCAACCCTGCCCTTGGACCTCATAGCCCCAGAAAGAACCAGAAAACACTTGGCTGGGCCATGTGAGGACCACTTACGGCAGAAGAAGCGGTTCCATCCCTCAGAAGTTGTGAGAAGTTGACCTAGGAGCTGGGAAATAGCCAGAGAAGGTATGGGGAAGGGAATCCCTGATGGAGGGAACAGACAGAGGCACAGGGGCTGAGGCAGAAGGTATGTGGTGAGTCATGGAGAGGTGTGGTGTGGTCAGAAAGGAGGGGTGTGTGTGTGTGTTTTGAAGCGGAGGAGAGGAGGCAGGAGAGACTGCCTGGGAGCAGAGGGCTCAGGTGCCAGTTGAGGAGCTGGGGCTTGGAGCCTGTAATCAGGGTCGTCCCTTCTGACTCAAGCGCTTTCTGGAGTTTAGGTTGCCAGGCAGGGCAGGGTGGTGCTTTCTGGGACTGAGCTAGACAGAATGCCCTGCTAGGAGTTTATAGGATGTTATCATCCTAAGTGTTTTGAGGCAGGGCAGGAGCGCCGGGGTGGTGGACTCTGGGCGGGGGAGACAGTATCTGTTCTGTAAGCAACCCAACCCTAGCTGTATTCAACTCCCAGCCCCTGCCCCAGTGGGGCTGGTCACTCAGACCTCACTGTGCTGAGGTCCTAGCTATAGATCTTTGAGAGCCCAGCCACTCAGGCTCAGCAGGAGGAATGGTCAGTAGAACACACCTTTCTGGCTGAAAGGGCACTTGCTGGGCGACCCTAGTCTCTGATACTCTGGACTCACTCACTGGGAATGTTGATGGGGGACCTCACTGCTGAGCAGGATGAGGCCCTCAGACCTGACCTGCTCACGTCATGTGTTACTTGTGCCTCCTGGACACATGTTGCATTCCAGCTCCCAGGTGTCATTCCAGGTATGCAGGTGTGCCTGTCTGTGTGCATGCACCCATATTTGCTCATTTGTGTGTCTGGGGATGAAAGCAGGTGTTGATAGGGTCTGGATGATTAATCTCTTCTTCCACCCTGACCTCAGGCTTGGAGGGTTGAGCACACACATTGAGATGATCACCCCAATCCTGGCTTGTTTCCCTGCAACACCAGACATCAGTCTATTTCATTCTCTGAAGACTCTTATCTCTCCTCCATGCCTAGATGAGCCTGTGAGCTTGTTGGTTTAATGCAGCCTCTAACAGAGCTGGCAGGAGGCAGTGAGAGGCTGATGGAGCCAAGCTTTATTCTGTACAGGGAGGTATGGGACTACATCAGTTAAGGTTGTAGGCTGGTATGCAACAGAAACTGACTGATAGCTTAAGCAAGAAGGGGATTTGTTGAAGCACATCAGGAGCTCACAGCATCTATGTGGAGATTCAGGAGCCAGGGCTCTTGGCCCATCTTACTGGGGGACCTTCACCAGAGCTCCAGACAATTTTTCCCTATCCTTTTTCCACCCTACTCAAGATTTAAAGCCCTGAATGGGAGAGTCTGGTTGGATCATTAGCCCATGCCTTGATTTATATATAGCTCCATTAAGACCAGGAAACCAGGATGCATTTAAGAGCATCAAAATAAAACAGCAATGAAAGAAAAAAAGAGACTACACACACACACACACACACACAAATACCAATGACTGTGTCCATTACAGTGATCTTGGGCAGGCCACTGGCCCTCTCTCAGATGCAGCCTCTCATGTGACAGGGAAGAGGCCAGACTCAGTGTCCTTCAAGGGATTCTTTTCTGAGTCCGAGTCCATAATCAAAGGAGATGGAAACTTCTATAATTCAGAAAGTGTTAAAAATGTTCAAATAACAGAACAGGAACTTCTCTGTTAGTGGGGACTCAGAGCCATATGTTCTGAGCAGGGGAGAGGCAGAGACGAAGCGTTCTGAGCTGGGGGGTGGAGGGGCTCCAAGTCCCCTGCTTGGCAACAGCAGGAGCAGAGAGGAGCTGTCCTCTCCCTACCCTTGGGTGGTGACCTGTAGAGAAGGTAGTCAAAGGGTGGATGTAAATGGCACATGGAAGCGGATGGAGGGTGGAGTCAAAGAGGGAGAAAATGCCTTTCTCAGGCCAGGAGAGGAATCTGGCTGGTTTCTGAATCACGAAGAACAACAGATACATGATGCAAATCACCACGCACTTCCTGAGTTGCACCTGCTAAATGTCATTTACTCATTCACTCAACAAACATTCTCTGAGCCACCTCCTCTGCCCTGGACTATGGAGATGAATCAGATAGTGTTTGAACCCTCAAGGCTCACGATCTGTTGTTGGACTGGTGGAGGGAGCGGGGGACTGATGTACAGACATAATCAGCACAATGAGTTTTGTGCGATGGAGGGGTACACAGGGTACTCAGGTAGCCTAGAGGAAATGACAATTTCAATAAGAGGTCAGGGAGGGCTTCCTGGAGGAAGTTGTGTCTGTCTGGGTTTTTGAAGGACAAGTGGGAGGAGTGAGCTAGGCAGAACCAGACCAAAAAGCCAGGGGAGGGGGTTACCTAGGTAGCGCTCTCCGTGGTCCTGAACCATCATTGTGTTACCAGGACAAGACTTTTGTGTTGAGGGTAGGGGGCAACTAAAGAAGATTGCTCCCAATTCCTGCCACTCCTCTGGGCTCCAGAAAGTATCATAACTATGAGTATGTCTAGGGAGCTCCATTTTCAGTATGGATGAGTGTAATTTTGAGAGATGGGCAGTAGGATCTGAGGCTGGAGATTGGCATGGGTCATGAAGGGTTATTGGAGATCATGTTAAGGAACTTTGATACTTTTTAAAAAATTTATTGAAGTATAGTTGATTTACAGTATCATGTTAATTTCTGCTGTACAGAAAAGTGATTCTGTTATACATACATATATATATATATATATATATNATTTTATTTTTTATGATCCTAAATAAAATACATATTACTATAAAGTTCCATTTATTTTATAATTTTTACCATTTTTTTCCATTATAGGATATTACATGATATTGAAATAAGTTCCCTGTGCTACACAGTAAATCATTGTTGCTTATCTATTTTAGGTAGAGTAGTTTGTATATGTTAACCTCAAGCTCCTAATTTATCTCTCTCACCCTCCTTTTCCCCTCTGGTGACCATAAGTTTGTTTTCTATGTGAGTCTTGGTTTGTAAATAAGTTTATTTAAATTATTTTTAGGCTTCACATATAAGTGATATTATGCAATATTTGTCTTTTTCTGTCTCACTTACTTCACTTAGTGTGATAATCTTTACTGTGAATGCCAACATTTCATTCTTTTTATGGCTGAGTAATATTACACTGTATACATATTTACCACAGCTCCTTTATCCATTCATCTGTCAGTGAACACAGGTTGCCTCCATATCTTGGCTACTGTAAAGAGTGCTGCTATGCACACTGAGATGCATGCATTTTTGTCATATTAGAGTTTTCATATGTTGTGGATATCTGTCCAGGGATGGAATTGAAGGATCATATGGCAGCTCTATTTTTAGTTTTCTAAGAAACCTCTATACTATTTTCCATAGTGGCTCCACCAAATTACATTCCAACCAAGAGTGCAGACCAGTTCTCTTTTCTTCACTACTTCTCCAGCATTTGTTATTTGTAGACTTTTGAAGGATGACCATTCTGACCAGTGTGAGGTGATACCTCATTGTCGTTTTGATTTGCATTTCTCTAATGATTATCAATGTTGAGCATCTTTACATGCTCCTGTTGGCTTTCTGTATGTCTTTCTTAGAGAAATGTTTACTTAGGTCTTCTGCCCATTTTTTGATTGGGTTATTTATTTTATTTTGACATTGAGTTGTACGAGCTATTTTGGAAATTAAACTCTGTAGGTCATATTGTTTGCAAATATTTTCTCCCATTCCACAGATTGTATTTGTGTTTTGTGGATGGTTTCCTTTGCAAAAGCTTTCAAGCTTGATTAGGTTATATTTACTTATTTTTGTTATTTATTTTACCTTGGGAGATTGATCTAAGAAAATATTCATAAGATTTATACCAGATAGAGAATGCTTTGCTTATGTTTTCTTGTAGGAATTTTATGGTGTCATGTCTTTTACTTACGTTTTTAAGCCATTTTGAGTTTATTTTTATATATATGGTGTGAGGAAGTGTTCTAAGTTTAATGATTTACATATAGTTGTCCAGCTTGCCCAACATCACTCATTGAAAAGACTGCCTTTTTTCCACTATATATTCTACAGAGTCCATTTATCTTAAATAAAGTAAACTCCATCCATTGTCCAAGCCCGATATGAATATCTGAAAATCACTTATACACAGTGAATATTTTCTATACTATTGTGTGGAACTTCAAGGGAATAAATGTTTATTTGATGAATCCTAGTTTACAACAAAGATGTTACTTAATAGCAAATATTAATATGGTACTTATGAGATAAAACACTGCATAAATGTACATTAAAATGGAACATTTTTAGTAGTCTCTAACTTAATTGTAATCAAATGCAAGATTTAAGAGATTGGAGAATGAAAATACATGACCAAGACAACACGTCTACATACACACTGAAATGAATCATCCAATATTCAGTGGAGGTAGGTTTTCCCATCTCTAATTTGCAAAACTCACATATCTCTCCATTAAAGGAAAGATTCACAGGGATGAAATAAGCTTTCATATGATTGTTTCCTCTATTCATAAAATATTTTGCTGTGATTTTTCTTAAATTCACAGAACTAGAGAGAGAAATTTTAAAATAAATATTACTTAGAGCCAACAGCAAATTTAAAGCGAATAATGAAATCAAAATTTGAGCATTTGGAAAAAAGAAAACTTAAAATACCATCTGTGAACCTGAAGTTCCTATATGATTACAAACCAACAATATTCATAATTGTTTTACCCCATTATTTTTAACTATGAACTTGAAATAAATGTAGGAATTACCTTAAACCACCAACGTATTCTTGTTTTTCAAATATAGTGATGTCACTGTAGCCTAATCGAGCCAAGAAGGAAGCACAACTTATACTTGCAGGCCCAGCACCCAAAAGAGCAATCTTTGCAGAATAGGCTTCAGGCATTTTTTCTGGGGGAGGCAGAGAAGGATTCCTGATTTGTGGGATATTCATTGCTTTGAATACCTACGGAGAAATCAATTGGCATGGTTAAAAATTTTAAGATAGCTTTTACATTCTCAAATGTATTTTTAATGTTTCAAATTGACTTATGCTTTTAATAGAAATAAACATATTTTAAGTACTAACATAGGATATTCAGAAGTCATGTTGGGTGCAGTTGATGACAATTTATGCTCGACTCTTTCTCAGTCTTTGAAATTTCTGCCTAAGGTCACACTTCTGGGAAGCTTTCCTGACTCACTTTTCCTACTCCACTATCTGGGCCAACTTAAGATTCCTCCTCTGAGCTCCTGAATCACATTTTGTACACTACTAAGAAAATCACCTACCATATGTGTCATGTTTTCATGTTAGTCAGCAGAACATTAGTTCTTGAGTCAGAGAATAGGTCAGATATAAAAATGCACACATATAACTTATTAACTGTTTTAAATATTTTAGACACATGTTACCATGTATAACCAGCAGTGAGCACTATCCTGGCAAGTAGACATTCAGTAAATAATTTATGGCATCTGTTTCTGGTTGTAACAGACTAGTTTTTGAAGGATAACTTTTCAAAAATATGTTGGAAGCACTGGATAGCCTCTGAAGTAACCCTGACCAGAGGATCCATGATCTCAGGAAAAAAGAGAACATCAGAGAAGTGAGATGATAGTATAGAAGTTAACTTTTATCCTGAGGGAATCGGTGACTTTTTAGCAAAATGAGGAATCTTGTAGATAGAAGACCAAGGCTCAGAAGAAAGAGCAAGAGAGATAATCTAGGACTAGAGTGACACAGGGTTTGGGGAATGTAAGAGGCTAGAAACCAGAAGCAGAAGAAAGTATAGAAAATATTAATTCTTATACTTCATAAGAAAAAGACTAAGACTATAAATAACAATTAAAGAAAAGAAAGTCTCTATAAAGCAGAAGGGGGACTTCCCAGGTGGCTCAGAGGTAAAGAATCCGCCTACCAATGCAGAATGCCCTGGAGACATGGGTTTGATCCCTGGGTCAGGAAGATCCCAAGGAGGGCAAGGCAATCCATTCCAGTATCTTGCCTGGAGAATCCCATGGACAGAGGAACCTGCAGGGCTACAGTCCACAGGGTCACAAAGAGTCAGACACGACTAAAGCAACTTGGCATGCATGCAAGCAGAAGGGAGCCTTCTGCACTCTGATGGACCAAACAAAACAACTAGCGTACAGGAGTAGCTAAAGAAGAGAAAGTCCTAGTCAACATCCCAGCAGACAGATGAAACTTACGGAGGGTTGTACCCTGCAGGTGGAGCGGACCAGAGGCAGACATGCAGCCCAGTCTGAGTCAGCCCAGCTCCTGATTTAGATAAGGGTGATATGGACTCACACCTGTCTACCTACCAAGTGAAATGGTGAACCTTTTGTGGTAAATAAGTCCACCACAATGTCTACAAATGTGCATATACAAGGCCCGGCTTCTGATCAAAAACCCCAGGTCTGTCATTAACTAAGAACTGCCAGTAACTCAGAAAATAGATAGATATAAATACATAATTCAGTACATGTTGTTATCACAAATGGACTTTATACAGAAAATCTACAATGAACATGTTCAAAAAGTTTATAAGAATTTGACTTCACCAGGAAACTTAAATTTGTGTGAAAAAAGAGAAATTAAAAAAAAAAAGAAATTCAAAATTAAAATCAAAACCAAAATAAATGTCCTTAACAGTAATTTGAACAGGTGAGCAAAAATGGACTCATAAACAGAAGATGGGTCAGTATTTTGTTATTTTTCCACTTATTATTGCACCTGATTCCTCCCCGTCCCTTAGTTTGATAGCAGTAGTTTTTTCTGATGAAGTGACTATTTGAATAAAACTTTGTAAACTTCATCTCAGAGGGCAATACATTTAGAGGTCTGGCTTTAAAATTACACTCTCGGGGTTGTCTTGACCTCTATCATTCTCATGGTAAAGTCCTTGAATAAAGACTTTAATATCTCCATGCATGAGTCTCCTCAAACTGTAAACTTGGATCAGTACTATCCATCTCTTAAGGCTGCTATGAGGATTGAATGAGTTAATACGTGCAAAGTTAATCTGAGTGTTTTTCCTCCCATCTGTAGCGAATGTCAGGGCATGGTGGAGTTATAACACATAGTAGGCATCCAACAAGATTTTGATTAGTTTCAAAATTCCTGTTTTCTGAACTCTAGTGATAGGCCTCAATGAATGAGTACCACACATAGTTCTTTCTCAGTGATACAAAAGGATGGTTGAGGTGAGGTGAGGTGAAGTCGCTCAGTCGTGTCTGACACTTTGCGACCCCGTGGACTGTAGCCTACCAGGCTCCTCCATCCATGGGATTCTCCAGGCAAGAATACTGGAATGGGTTGCCATTTCCTTCTCCAAAGGATGGTTACCTATCTGTTATTTGTAAGGGAATAATCTTCTTGAGAAGTATTTAAAACAGATCTCCTTGCATAATAGTCCTGTGATTTCTAAATTTTCACCCATCTGGAAAGGGCATTCCTTTCATCACTCCATATTGACTTTATTATTATTTCCTCTATAATTTTCACATTTTGAGGCAAGGGAGAAATTATCCTGATTTTAAAGACTGAGACAGAGAGATGCCAGTATTTCATTTGGGGGTGATTTTTCCCCCAAGCCTCCTCACATTAAGGAGACAGAAAGAGTATAAATTTCTAATAATTATATAGTCTTCTCTAAATGGAAAAGAACATAATATGGTAAATGCAAAGACATTTACCAACTCTAATCTGAGGGTAAGTTTTTCCTCATTTTAATTTTTCTTACTTTCTAAAATGATACACAGTGGAAACAAACAAATATTTGGTAGCTATAATTGTTCTCCAGTTGCTCTACTTGTTCTTATTAACCAAGAAATACCACATGTAAACCATAGGGAAATCATGACAAATAAAATATTTTTGGAAATTTCAGAATATCTCCACCATTTGAAGGATATATGGTAAAAGGTTAGCTGTAGCCTACACATCCCATAGAAGTGTTATATTTTTGCAAGTATTTTAACTTGATTTTATTATAGAATAAAACATAATTTCTGGTCATTTCAAAAGGGATATTATTTCATCAGTGTAGGTCTAAGAGAAATCTTTACACAAATAATACACTGGTTTTCACTTCACTGGTTTCAATTTCTTTGAGTTATTTAATTAGCAATATGCCAGTCTGGTTACCTTTTGAATGCCTGAATGGAGAGAGATTGTTATTTGTGCATCCAAAAGTACGTTACCTCAAATTACATGGCTTCTAGGAGACGCTTCTATGTAATTTTCCTGATAACGTGCTTCCTTTTGTGAAGGAAGTCAAAAGAAACATTGAGTACATAGTATGCCCTGCACTCATCCCTTGAAAAGAAATATTCTCGGGCTACCTAACAGTTTCTCCACAACAATTAAACAAGGGACACTAAAAGTGGGAAGTATATTTTAAACATATCTGAAATAAGGAAAACTTCAAACAATGGTACATTTTTAGTTAATTGTCGATTCATTCAGTGATTTTTTTTAATGTTGCTTCATTATTATCTTATTATTAAAACAGTCATTTTTGTAATACATATCTGGCATGCTAAAAATATTGTATTATACAAAATCAGAATGTTCCGTTCTATTCAATTTTCACCTTAATTTAGTAGATATCTTTATGTGCTCTCTAGACACAGGTATGAGTAAGACAAACATAGACCTTCCAGTAAGTAGTTCCCTGGGTAACAGAAGAATCATATGTCTTAAACCCAGAAAATTATTACAATGTAATCTGCCAATGTGTAGGGTTCATTTTTATACACAGTGCTCTTGGACCAGTGAGAAAGAAAACTTATCCCAGAAGCGAGGAAAAATAACACCTTAACTAAATCTTAA
>SJYQ01011893.1:3712-38320 GCA_006410935.1 Redunca redunca
AATATCAATAACCTCAGATATGCAGATGACACCACCCTTATGGCAGAAAGTGAAGAGGAACTAAAAAGCCTCTTGATGAAAGTGAATGAGGAGAGTGAAAAAGTTGGCTTAAAGCTCAACATTCAGAAAACGAAGATCATGGCATCTGGTCCCATCACTTCATGGGAAACAGATGGGGAAACAGTGGGAACAGTGTCAGACTTTATTTTGGGGGCTCCAAGATCACTGCAGATGGTGATTGTAGCCATGAAATCAAAAGACACTTACTCCTTGGAAGGAAAGTTATGACCAACCTAGATAGCATATTGAAAAGCAGAGACATAACTTTGCCAACAAAGGTCCATCTAGTCAAGGCTATGGTTTTTCCTGTGGTCATGTATGGATGTGAGAGTTGGACTGTGAAGAAGGCTGAGCATTGAAGAATTGATGCTTTTGAACTGTGGTGTTGGAGAAGACTCTTGAGAGTCCCTTGGACTGCAAGGAGATCCAACCAGTCCATTCTCAAGGAGATCAGTCCTGGGTGTTCTTTGGAAGGACTGATGCTAAAGCTGAAACTCCAATACTTTGGCCACCTAATGTGAAGAGTTGACTCGTCAGAAAAGACCCTGATGCTGGGAGGGATTGGGGGCAGGAGAAGGGGATGACAGAGGATGAGAGGGCTGGATGGTTTTACCAACTCGATGGACACGAGTTTGAGTGAACTCCAGGAGTTGGTGATGGACAGGGAGGCCTGCTGCCAAGTTGCTAAGTCACTTCAGTCATGTCTGACTCTGTGTGACCTCATGGACTACAGCCACCCAGGTTCCTCTGTCCATGGGATTTTCCAGGCAAGAGTACTGGAGTGGGTTGCCATTGCCTTCTCCTGACAGGGAGGCCTGATGTGCTGCAATTCATGGGTCGTGAAGAGTCAGACATGACTGAGTGACTGAACTGAACTGAAGGTAGTTAGTGTTCCATAGTGTTCGTTTCCTTGAAGTAGTGGTAAAAGTGTTTGACTTATTACTTAACTGTTTGTCAGTAAGGGTGCATCAGGGACCATGTTGTAATATTAAGTTACATCATTACTAAGGAGTCCATAAGACGGGATTAGTCCAAAGATCATCATGAAGTGCAGGTACTGAGAATGACTGACAATTTGTGCTGCTGACCTCAACCTGCAGGAATAACAGACAAAAACTTGTGTTGATGGGAGTCATCTGTGAGGGCAGCAGCTAAATGTTTAGGCTTGGGAGATCTTACAATACCTGGCTTTATCTTCTAAACATAAATCATCCTTAACACTAGGAGAGCTACTGATATCTCAATAGTCTTCTAGTTGAGCAAATAAAACAATTTGCCCTTGAGCAATCTTTTAACCTCATTGAGGATCAATTTCCCATTTGAACACAATAGTACTTGCCTCCTAAGTTCGTTGTGAGAGTTAATTGAGATAAAATATATAATTAACCTTGCATAACACTTAGTGCATAATAGGAACCAACAGTTATTAATATTATTATTTTCACTAGCAAATTACCAGGGCTGAAGGCTCTGAAACACTGGGTAGGAAATTGAGCCAGGCATAGAGACCTTGAATTGTAACCTGGACTTCAGATTCCTCATCCAGAGGGTGGGACAAGGCATAAGAGTTACACTTGGCACAAGTCCAAACTGCATGACTGCACAAACACTGTAACTGTTCTGTATTCAGACACATTTGAAAGGATTTTTCCAGCATAAGTTTCTAAATGTGCTGCTTGTTTTGTAATTCAATCTAGGGCAGCAGCAGCAGCAGCAGTGCTATCATTATTTACATTTCTGCCTCTCAGTCTTGGATCCAAGATATTTGCAGCAGTATGAATTGGCGCATAGTAAAATTCTTCTCTTTTCTGAAAATAGTATTTCATCTTACTCTCTTTCATACCCATGCACAAATAAATATTAATAATCTTTTATATTGCTTTGTTCTTGGGACATTTGGTCAAGGATAATTTATAAAAATAAACTGTCTGATCCAGACACTGTAAATAGTTTTACATTAAATTTTTCATAGTGCTTTGATATGAAGAACATTTTCAGTTGAGAGGAGCCTTGTTAGCAACATATTAACTTTCTAATATTATTACTTTTCTTCATCTTAATCAACA
The DNA here is from genome assembly GCA_006410935.1 of Redunca redunca. Taxonomy (NCBI): domain Eukaryota; kingdom Metazoa; phylum Chordata; class Mammalia; order Artiodactyla; family Bovidae; genus Redunca; species Redunca redunca. The sequence goes on from SJYQ01011893.1 coordinate 5,839, forward strand.
AAAGACAATACAGAAACCTTATGAACAATTGGAAAATCTCACCTTCAATTAACTTTTCTATTCTCCAGAATTTTGTGTGTAAAAAAAGTAACTTGGATAGCTGTGAAATGCTCAATTTATAATTGTAAATGGGAGTAAACCAAATTGATTTATGTATTTGTTAAGTTTTAAGATGGTTTTAATAATGACCAGTTACTTTTTACCTGGCTTTATCCTGGTTGTTTTTGGAGTCTTACATTCTCTAACATTAATAAATAACTGCACATCTGCATTAGTCTTTCTTCACTAGAGTGCCCTCAAGTTCTGGAAGGACTAACCTTGTTGATCTACAGTAGACTGCTACACAAGCCCAGTAAGTGAATTTCTGCCAAATCTGCGACCAATCTAGACTAGAATCATGGGAACAAATAGTTTTTGAAAGATGAATCATTCAATAGTCAGGACTGTTTTATGTAAGAAGGCCACTGGAAGTCAATTTCCATACAAGATATCCAAATACTGAATTTCTGTATTTCTGCCTATATTTCTATTTACTCCTTCTCTGAATCCCTTATTATCTCCTCTTGGCTCCAAACTATGAATCTGGGACCATATGTATCTCCAAGTAAATGGTCAGCCTTCAAGTGTCCTGCTGCTGCTGCTGCTAAGTCACTTCAGTCATGTCCGACTCTGTGCGACCCCACAGATGGCAGCCTACCAGGCTCCTCTGTCCCTGGGATTCTCCAGGCAAGAACACTGGAGTGGGTTGCCATTGCCTTCTCCAATCAAGTGTCCTAAGTATTACATTGTTTCTGAAGCATAGCAGAAATTTTTACTAAATTAAAGGGGAACCACAAGGCTTCACACTTAATGGCTCCTGATTCAAAATTAATTTTTCTTCCTTAGATGCCTAAATTACCCCAGCACACAATTACAAAATCTTGCTTTGAAAAGGGCCCTAGAGCTTAATCTAATTTTTGACTCAGAGCAGGATTCATTTTTATCGGATTGTGTAGTTTATAAATCAGTCTCTGATTGAGTACTTAGCTGATAAAGATACTACATTAGTTGTCAGAAAAGTATTTCTTAAAATTTTGAGTTAAGGTTAATGGGTCCCATGTAAGAAGAGATATTTCTGTTTTCATTTAAAATGTTGTTCTATGAAATTATCTCTAAATGAATAAAACATGGCATATTTTAACTGGAAGTACTCCTGATATTTCTATCTCCTTTAGTCCATATTCCAAAAATGTCCCCTCTTTCAGGCTATCAGCCCTATTGCAGCAACCCAAACATCAGTGCCAAAACCAAAACTGATTTTTCCTATTACATTAATAATAATTTTACAGTATGGTGGCAGGAAATGCACTTTCAGTTCACTGGCTCTAGCTATTATACTATGTGGAAACAACTTCCTGGAAGGCAGCCAGGTCACTTGGCTTACAGTCCAACCCCAAAGAAGACAAGAGGGGAAACTACGCCACCTGACCAAAAGCATTATTGAAACACTCTAGAGCAGGGTTTCTCAACTCTCTATAGTGAAGGATCATTTTTAAAAATCCAATCTGCCATTGACTTTTGTAAAGTATGAAATCATGCATTTGGATTTAGCAGTTGTGTCAAAATACGCTAAAATGTTCTAAATAGTTACACTTATCATTATATATTTGATCAGTATACTTATCATACTTGTCTTTATATGTTGATCATACTTATCAGAGGTTGGTAGCAAGCAGTTTAAGTCTGTGGAACACATAGTGGGAAAGAAAGGATGAGAATTATATTTGGCAACATAATCCTTTGAGTACAGTTCAGGTGATATGCTAGTTCAAGCTTCCCTGCTGCTAGTAAACACCAAATATGCATATGGTAAATACAACTGATGGCCATATTTAAACACCTGGTTATGCCAATCATATCAATGAAACCAAGTGACATTTATAAATCATATTTAAAATAGCTTCATAATGAAATCTTGGCCGATTTGAAATATTTGAAATAATGAAATATTTGAAATAATGAAATCGAATGCAAATGAAGAAAATATGTTTGTCCAATGGTAAGCTGTATCATTTTTTCATAGATAGATAATTAACAGTGATTAAAATTTTAAGCTAGTGATTCCAGCTTGTAGTTCATCCAGCCTGGCATTTCACATTGTGTACTCTACATTTGTTAAATAAACAGGGTGACAATATACACCCTTGTCGTACTCCTTTTCCTAGTTTGAACAAGTCTGTTGTTTCATGCCTCGTTCTAACTGTTGCTTCTTGACCTGCATACAGATTTCCCAGGAAACAGGTAGTGTGGTCTGGTATTCCCATCTCTTTAAGAATTTTCCACAATTTGCTGTGATCAGTGTAGTCAATGAACAGAAATAGATGTTTTCTGGAATTCTCTTGCTTTCTCTATGATCCAACAAACGTTGGAAATTTGACCTCTCATTCCTCTGGCTTTTCTAAATCCAGCTTGAAAAAGCGAAAGTGAAGTCGCTCAGTCGTGTCCGACTCTTTGCAACCCCATGGAAAGTAGCCTACCAGGCTCCTCCGTCCATGGGATTTTCCAGACAAGAATACTGGAGTGGGTTACCATTTCCTTCTCCAGGAGATCTTCCCGACCCGGGGATTGAACCTGGGTCTCCTGCATTGTAGGCCGATGCTTTACTGTCTGAGCCACCAGGGAAGTCCCAAATCCAGCTTGAACATCTGCAATTTCTTGGTTCAAGTATTGTTGATGTCTAGCATTAAAGATTTTTGAGCATAACCTTTCTAGCATGTGAAATGGGCACAATTGTATAGTTTTTTGAACATTCTTTGGCATTGCCCTTCCTTGGGATTGGAACAAAAACTGACCGTTTCCCGTCCTGTGGCCACTGCTGAGATTTCCAAATTTGCTGACATATTGAGTGCAGCAGTTTCATGGCATTATCTTTTAGGATTTGAAATAGCTCAGCTGGAATTCTGTTACCTCCACTAGCTTTGCTCATAGTAACTCTTTCTAAGGGCTACTTGACTTCTGACTCTAGGATGTCAGGCACTAGGTGAGTGACCACACCACTGTGGTTATCTGAGTCATTAAGACCTTTTCTGTATAGTTTTTCTGTGTATTCTTGCCACCTTTTCTTAATCTCTTCTGCTTCTGTTAGGTCCTTACTGTTTCTGTCTTTTATCATGCCCATCCTTGCATGAAATATTCCCTTGATATCTCCAGTTTTCTTGAAGAGATTTCTAGTCTTTCCCATTCTATTGTTTTCCTCCACTTGTTTGCATTGTTCACTTAGGAAGGCTTTCTTATCTCTCCTTGCTATTCTTTGGAACTCTGCATTCAGTTGGGTATATATTTCCTTTTCTCCTTTGTTTTTTGCTTCTCTTATTTCCTGAGCTATGTTTAAAGCATCCTCAGAAAACCACTTTGCCTTCTTGCATTTTTCTTTGGGCTGGTTTTGGTCACTGGCTCCTGTACAATGATATCGACCTTTGTCCATAGTTCTTTAGGCACTCTGCCTACCACATCTTATCCCTTGAAGCTATTTGTCGTGCCCACTGTATAATCATAAAGGGTTTGATTTAGGTTACACCTGAATTGTCTAGTGGTTTTCCCTACTTTCTTCAGTCTAGTCCTGAATTTTGCAATAAGGAGCTGATGGTCTGAGCCACAGTCAGCTCCACGTCTTGTTTTTGCTGACAGTTTAGAGCTTCTCCATCTTTGGCTGCAAAGAATGTAATCAGTCTGATATCGGTATTGTCCATTTGGTGATGTCCATGTGTAGAATCATCTCTTGTGTTGTTGGAAGAGGGTGTTTGTTATGACCAATGCATTCTCTTGACAAAACTGTTAGCTTTTTCCCTGTTTCATTTTGTACTCCAAGGCCAAACTCGCTTGTTACTCCAGGTATCTCTTGACTCCCTTCTTTTGCTTTTCATTCCCCAATGATGAAAAAGACATTTTTTTTTTTTTTTGGTGTTAGTTCTAGGTCTTGTATGACTTCATAGAACTGGCTAGCAGTGGGGGTAAGACTAATATGGTCAGACTCTGGTCATATTTAAAAAGAAATATGGACAGGATTTGCTGGTACATTAGGTTTTGGACATGAGAGAGAGAAGACAAGGATAAATCCAAGATTTTTGCCTGAGGGACTAGAATAACTAAGGTATTATTTATTAATGGAGAATAATAACGAGAACCATTTTATTTGTTGGAGAATGAAGAGCTGAGGGCTTGGATTTATTATGTAGGAGATGTCTATTGAACCTCGAAATTGTTGTTTGAGTTGAGTAAGCAGTGGGCTATATTATCCTGGAGTACAGGAGAGGGGTATTAGGCTGTAGACATAATGAAGTAAAATTGAGTAACATGAAAACTGATAATTAACCTTTGAAATTAGGAACATGGGGTCACTGGTAACTTTAACAAGGGTAGCTCATTTATTTATTTATTTTACTTTACAATATTGTATTGGTTTTGCCATACATCAACATGAATCCACCACAGGTGTACATGTATTCCCAATCCTGGACCCCCCTCCCACCTCCCTCGCCATACCATCCCTCTGGGTCATCCCAGTGCACCAGCCCCAAGCATTCTGTATCCTGCAGGCTCATCAGTTGAGAGTAAGAAGGGAGTGCTACCTATTGAAGGCTTAAGAAGAGAGTGCCGTGTGCTGTGCTTAGTTTCTCAGTCGTGTCCAACTCTTTACGACCCCATGGATGGTAGCCCACCAGGCTCTGTCCATGATTCTGTAGACAAGAATACTGGAGTGGGTTGCCATGCCCTCCTCCAGGGGATCTTCCCAATCCAGGGGTCGAACTCAGGTCTCCCTCATTGCAGGTGGATTCTTTACAGTCTAAGCCACCAGGGAAGCCCAAGAATACTGGAGTGAGGAGCCTATCCCTTCCCAGGGGAAATTCCCTACCCAGAAATCAAACTGGGGTCTCCTGCATTGCAGGCAGATTCTTTACCAGCTGAGCTACCAGGGAAGCCCTAAAAAAAGAATAGATGGTATTAAATAGTTTTCTATTTTTTGATATTCTTACTGCTTTTATTTTATTTTTATTGAAGTGTATTTGCTATACAATATTATATGTTAAAAATATATAGAAGATCAATTTTAAAGGTTATGCTCCATTTATTGCTCAATATTATACAATATATCATTGAAGCTTACTTTATACAGAATAGTTTGTACCTGTCAGCCCCTTATCCTTATCTTGCACCTTCCCACTTCCCACTCCACACTGGTAACCACTAGTTTGTTCTCTAGTCATCTAGAGAGTGGGTTATGAAACTGTTATAGCATTGCCAGGCAGCACTAAAGGCTCTCTGAGGTTAATTAATGGTCATGAATTTGAAGGCTAGAATTGAATGATCATCAAACCAGTTAACATGAAAACAGAATAAGTGGAGAACTGGATTTAAGTAGGTTAGGGTTTTTTCCCAGGTGACTATGAAGAATGGAAAAAGAAGCAAAGGAGTTAATGGTATATAACTGGGAGTAATGGTAATGATGGATCATGAAATACAAAGTGAGGTAAAAAGGAATGTAGTATTGAAAAGAAGCAGGGTAAATAGATTGGATGTCCCAGTAGGGTCAAGAAAAGGTTGGGATTGGGGCATTTGAAAGAGTCAGCAGAGAAGATAAGAAGAAATGGCCTGAGAAGGGGATGCTGAAATTGAGATTATATGCATAAGGTAGTTATTTATTCAAAGAAGTCAGAAAATCAGTCTTGAGCTCAGTTTCCAGAAAGAGTTGCCAAGGACCAATGCCATAGAACTGGCCTGATAAGAAAAACTGTTGCTCCTGCATCAGATGCTAAGAAATTGACCACCGCAACAGCTATTGCTGCCAGCACTGATGCTGCTACCTTATTAAGAACTTGACCTTGCAATCTCTGCCATCCTTCAAAGCCAAGTTCCTTCTCTACTACCTGTTCCAGCAAAATGGGAACCAATACTAATTTATGCATGTCTTCAATTCCAAATCAAAGTCTCATATCAAGGCACCTGATTNCTGATTGGTAGAAACTAAGTCATATTCCACATCTTAGTTTCAAAAACTTCAAAAGAAGTTTGAGTTTTTACTTCTACATTTGAGAGGTGAAAATTATAGTGTAATAATTTCCCAAATACAGAAAGGATATTCATGATATTTTGGTTAGACACAAATACAACAAATATCTACTATAGAGATTTCAGAAATTAATAGCATAATTGCCAAAAATTTACTCATTGCTAAAGGGGTGACTAGCAGTATGCATACAACTAAACCAGAATTACTTAGTTGAGTATTGAACACAGAGATTGTCCCTGAATGCAATGTAGAAACCAAAGAAAAAATGAGAAAAATTGATACATACTTATCTTTTGAAAATTCCAATATCTATTTAATGAGAGTTTCAGAAAGAAAAGGAAGGGTAAAGGAAGACAAGAAGGAGATAAAGACAGAAACAAAAAAAGAAAAAAGAGAAGGAAGAAGAGGAAGGCATCAAAGAAATACTGGACAAAAGTTTCCTTGAACCAAAGAATGATGTAAGTCTTCAGATTTAAAGACCCCACGAATTCTCAAGCATAAATAATGGGAAGAATGACATGTGCCTACATAGATCTTAGTAAAAAAAAAAAATTAAGCTCTTAAGCCAAAGAGTTCCAAAGAATAGGAAGGAGATATAAGAAAGCCTTCCTCAGGGATCAATGCAAAGAAATAGAGGGAAATAATAAAACAGGAATGATTAGAGATCTCTTCAAGAAAATCAGAGGTGCAAAAGGAATATTTCTTGCAAAGATGGGCACAATAAAGGACAGAAATGGTATGGACCTAACAGAAGCAGAAGATATTAAGAAGAGGTGGCAAGAATACACAGAAGAACTGTACAAAAAAGATCTTCATGACCCAGATAATCATGATGGTGTGATCACTCACCTAGAGCCAGACATCCTGGAGTCCGAAATCAAGTGGGCCTTAGGAAGCATCACTGTGAACAAAGCTAGTGCAGGTGATGGAATTTCAGTTGATGTTTTTTAAAACCCAAAAATTGATGTTGTGAAAGTGCTGCACTCAATACGCCAGCACATTTGGAAAACTCAACAGTGGCCACAGGACTGGAAAAGGTCAGTTTTCATTCCAATCTCAAAGAAAGGCAATGTCAAAGAATGTTCAAACTACCACACAATTGCACTCATCTCACACACTAGCAAATTAATGCTCAAAATTCTCCAAGCCATGCTTCAACAGTACGTAAACAGTGCATGAACTTCCAGATGTTCAAGCTGGATTAAGAAAAGGCAGAGGAACCAGAGATCAAATTGCAAAATCTGTTGGATCATTGAAAAAACAAGAGAGTTACAGAAAAACATCTACTTCTACTTTATTGACTATGCCAAAGACTTTGGTTGTCTGGGTCACAACAAACTGGAAAATTCTTAAAGAGATGGGAATACCAGACCACCTGACCTGCCTCCTGCAAAATCTGTATGCAGGTCAAGAAGCAACAGTTAGAACTGGACATGGAACAACAGATTGGTTCCAAACTGGGAAAGGAGTACATCAAGCCTGTATATTGCCACCCTGCTTATTTGAATTATATACAGAATATATTATGAGAAATGCTGAACTGGATGAAGCACAAGCTGGAATCAAGATTGCTGGGAGAAATATCAGTAACCTCAGATATGCAGATGACACCATATTTATGGCAGAAAATGAAGAAGAACTAATGAGCTTCTTGATGAAAGTGAAAGAGGAGAGTGAAAAAGTTGGCTTAAAACTCATTATTCAGAAAACGAAGATCATGGCATCTGGTCCCATCACTTCATGGCAAATAGATGGGGAAACAACGGAAACAGTGACAGACTTTATTTTCTTGGGCTCCAAAATCACTGCAGGTGGTGACTGCAGCCATAAAATTAAACGATGCTTGCTCCTTGGAAGAGAAGTTATGACCAACTTAGACATCTTATTAAAAAGAAGAGACTACCAACAAAGGTCTGTCTAGTCAAAGCTATGATTTGTCCAGTAGTCATGTACGGATGTGAGAGATGGACCATAAAGAAAGCTGAGCACCAAAGAATTGATGCTTTTGAACTGTGGTGTTGGAGAAGACTCAAGAGTCCCTTGGACAGCAAAGAGATCCAACCAGTCCATCCTAATGGAGATCAGTCCTGGGTGTTCATTCAAAAGACTGATGTTAAAGCTGAAACTCCAATACTTTGGCTACCTGATGTGAAGAGTTGACTTATTGGAAGAGACTCTGATGCTGGGAGAGATTGGGGGGCGGAGGAGAAGAGGATGACAGAGGATGAGATGGCTGGATGGCATCACCGACTCGATGGACATGAGTTTGAGTGAACTCCGGGAGTTGATGAGGGACAGGGAGGCCTGGCATGCTGCGACTCATGGGGTCACAAAGAGTTGGACAAGACTGAACGAGTGAACTGAACTGAAAGTATTATAAATGAAGTTAAAAGGCCAATGCTGCTAAGTTGCTGCTACTAAGTCACTTCAGTTGTGTCCAACTCTGTACGACCCCATAGACGGCAGCCCACCAGGCTCCCCCGTCCCTGGGATTCTCCAGGCAAGAACACTGGAGTGGGTTGCCATTGCTTTCTCCAATGCATGAAAGTGAAAAGTGAAAGGGAAGTCTCTCAGTTGTATCCGTCTCTTAGAGACGCCATGGACTGCAGCCTACCAAGCTCCTCCGTCCAAGGGATTTTCCAAGCAAGAGTACTGGAGTGGGTTGCCATTGCCTTCTTTGAAAAGGCCAATGGCAAACTGTTAAAAAGAATAATGCCTATACCAGAAATCATGCCTTAATATTTACATTAATGTTGATGTTTTGATGTATATATCAAATTCTTAGAGGTCCTGAACAAAAAGACAACTCAACAGAAAAATAGACAAATACTTTGAGAAATACTGTTCTCAATATGAGACATATAAATAGCCAATATTTATGTGAAAAAATATTGAATCTCATTCATATTTTTAAAAACTCAAGATATTTTTATCTTTCAGGTGGCAAATGTTGAGAAATTTGATCATTAGTTAGCAAGAATATGAGAAAATGAGTATTCTAAATTCTTGGTGGCAATGTAATTTGGTGTATGTGTTTTGGAGAACAACCTGGCAAAATTAAAATACATGTATTCTTTGTCCTTGTATCTTCAGTTTAGAAATTTATCCTATAGATAGATTGCACAATATGCAAAAATATATGTAAAAGATATTTACTGTTGTGCTGCTTATACTACAAAAAAACTTGAAAACATTCTAAATGTCCATCAGTCAGAGATTAGATTTTGGCACTTCTGGCTAAGTGAAGAGGCCTACATGACAGGAGTCTATGAGGATGAAAGAGTCTCCCAGTATTCTTTGAAAAAACAGCTTTACTGCGATATGATTCATCCATTGAAAGTGAACAATTCTGTAGTATGTAGTCTATTCACAGAGTGTGGTATCATTGTATCTATGTAATACCACAGTTTTTTCATTACCCCAAAAAGAAACTCATTAGCAGTCACTTCCCATTTTCTCTTCCCTGTAGCCCCTGAATTCATTAATCTACCTTCTGTCTTTATAGAATCTTCTATTCTGGAAATTTCATATAAATGTAATCACACAATATTTGGCATTTTGTATGTGGCTTCTTTTACTTATTGTGATTTTTTCAAGGTTCATTCATGTGGTAGTATGGATCAGTACTTTATTCCTTTCCATGGCTGAGTAATATTTCATTGTGTGAATAAACAACATTTTATTTGTCCAATCATTAGGCTGATGGACATTTGTGTTGTTTCTACCTTTTGGCTATTCTGAATAATGCTGCTGTGAATATTTTTCTACAGGTTTTTGTGTGAAGATATGTTTTCAATTCTTGCTATATCAGATGATAACTTCATGTTTAACATCTTGAGGAACATTCATACGGTTTTCCCAGAGAAGGCGATGGCACCCCACTGCAGTACTCTTGCCTGGAAAATTCCATGGACAGAGGAGCCTGGTGGGCTGCTGTCCATGGGGTTGCGCAGAGTTGGACACAACTGAAGCGACTTAGCAGCAGCAGCAGTAGCATACAGTTTACCAAAGTGCCTGTATCATTTTTATAATATCACCAGCAGTGTATGAGCCTTCTAATTTCAGCATGTCCTTGTCTGTTGTTTTGACATCTAGTTATCTCAGCACCATTTGTTGAAAAAACTATTCTTTCCCCCATTAAACTGTACTGACAATTGACCATAAATGTAAAGGTTTATTTATGGACTCTCACTTCTGTTGCATTCATATATATATGTATGTGTGCACGTATGTATATGTATATATATAGTCAGCAAAAACAAGATCTGGAGATGACGTCCTAATTGCAAAATACATTAAACTGAAGAAAGTAGGGAAACCCACTAGGCCATTCAGGTATGACCTAAATCAAAACCCTTATGATTATACAGTGGAGGTGACAAATAGCTTCAAGAGATTAGATATGATAGACAGAGTGTCTGAAGAATTATGGACAAAGGTCTATATTATTGTACAGGAGGAAGTGACCAAACCCATCCCAAAGAAAAAGAAATGCAAGAATGCAGAGTGGTTGTCTGAGGATGCTTTGCACACAGCTCAGCAAAGAAGAGAAGCAAAAAGCAAAGGAGAAAAGGAAATATATACCCAACTGAATGCAGAGTTCCAAAGAATAGCAAAGAGAGATAAAAGGCCTTTCTAAGTGAACAATGCAAACAAGTGGAGGAGAACAATAGAATGGGAGAAGGCAATGGCACCCCACTCCAGTACTCTTGCCTGGAAAATCCCATGGACGGTGGAGCCTGGTAGGCTGCAGTCCATGGGGTCGCTAAGAGTCGGACACGACTGAGCGACTTCACTTTGCCTTTTCACTTTCATGCATTGGAGAAGGAAATGGCAACCCACTCCAGTATTCTTGCCTAGAGAATCCAAGGGATGGGGGAGCCTGGTGGGCTGCCCTCTATGGGGTCACACAGAGTCGGACACGACTGAAGTGACTTAGCAGCAGCAGAGATCTCTTCAAGAAAATTGGGGATATCAAGGGAACATTTCATGCAAGGATGGGCACGATAAAGGACAGAAACAGTGAGGACCTAACAGAAGCAGAAGAGGTTAAGAAGAGGTGGCAAGAATACACAGAAAAGGTCTTAATGATCCAGATAACCACGATGGTGTGGTTACTCACCTAGAGCCTGACATCCTAGAGTCAGAAGTCAAGTGGCCCTTAGGAAGCATCACTACAAACAAGACTAGTGGAGGTGACAAAATTCCAGCTGAGCTATTTCAAATCCTAGAAGATGATGCTGTGAAAGTGCTTCACTCAGTATGCGAGCAAATTTGGAAAACTCAACAGGGGCCACAGGACTGGAAAAGGTCAATTTTCATTCCAATCCCAAAGAAGAACAATGCCAAAGAATGTACAAGTTATTGTACAATTGCACTCATTTCTCATGCTTATAGGATTATATTCACAGTCCTTCAAGTTAGGCTTCAGCAGTATGTGAACCAAGAACTTCCACATGTACAACTGAGTTTATAAAAGACAGAGGAACAGAGGTCAAATTGCCAGCATTCGTTGGATCATAGAGAAAGCAGGGGAATTTCAGGAAAACAGCTACTTCTGCTTCATTGACTACACTAAAGCCTTTGATTGTGTGAATCATAACAAACTGTGGGAAATTCTTAAAGATATGGGAATACCAGACCATCTTAATTATCTCCTGAGAAACCTTTATATGGGTCAAGAAGCAACAGTTAGAACCTTACATGGAACATCGGACTGGTTCAAAATAAGGAAAGGAGTACGAGAAGGGTGTATATTGTTATCCTGTTCATTTAACTTATAGGCAGAGCACATCATGTGGAATGCCAGACTGGATGAATCACAAGCTGGAATCAAGACTGCTGGGAGAAATAACAACAACCTCAGATATGCAGATGATAATACTCTAATAGCAGAAGCTGAAGAGAAACTAAAGAGCCTCTTGATGAAAGTGAAAGAGGAGAGTGAAAAAGCTGGCTTGAAACTCAACATTCAAAAAACTAAGATCATGGCATCCGGTCCATCACTTCATGACAAATAGAAGGGGGGAAAGTGAAAACAGTGACAGCTTTTATTTTCTTGAGCTCCAAAATCACTGTGGATGGTGACTGCAGCCATGAAATTGAAAGACACTTACTCCTAGGAAGGAAAGCTATAACACATCTAGACAGTGTATTAAAAAGCAGAGACATCATTTTGCCAAGCTATGGGTTTTCTAGTAGTCATGTATAGATATGAGAGTTGGATCATAAAGAAGGCTATTCAGTTCAGCCAATCAGTCATGTCCAACTCTGTGACCCCATGAATCGCAGCACGCCAAGCCTCCCTGCCCATCACCAACTCCTGGAGTTTACCCAAACTCATGTCCATCAAGTTGGTGATGCCATCCAGCCATCTCATCCTCTGTTGTCCCCTTCTCCTCCTGCCCCCAATCCCTCCCAGCATCAGGGGCTTTTCCAATGAGTCAACTCTTTGCATGAGGTGGCCCAAGTATTGGAGTTTCACCTTCAGCATCAGTCCTTCCAATGAACACCCAGGATTGATCTCCTTTAGGGTGGACCGCTTGGATTTCCATTCAGTCCAAGGGACTCTCAAGAGTCTTCTCCAACACCACTGTTCAAAAGCATCAATTCTTCAGTGCTTAGCTTTCTTCACAGTCCAACTCTCACATCAATACATGACCACTGGAAAAACCATAGCCTTGACTAGACAGACCTTTGTTGGCAAAGTAATGTTTCTGCTTTTTAATATGCTGTCTAGGTTGGTCATAACTTTCCTTCCAAGGAGTAAGTATCTTTTAATTTCATGACTGCAGTCACCATCTGCAGTGATTTTGGAGATGGTCAACACCAAAATCAGATTGATTATATTCTTTGCAGCCAAAGATGGAGAAGCTCTATACAGTCAGCAAAAACAAGACCGGGAGCTGACTGTGGCTCAGATCGTGAACTCCTTATTGCCAAATTCAGACTTAAATTGAAGAAAGTAGGGAAAACCACTAGACCATTCAGGTATGACCTAAATAAAATCCCTTATGATTATACAGTGGAAGTGAGAAATAGGTTTAAGGGACTAGATCTGATAGACAGAGTGCCTGATGAACTATGGACAGAGATTTGTGACATTGTACAGGAGACAGGGATCAAGACCATCCCCATGGAAAAGAAATGCAAAAAGGCAAAATGGCTGTCTGGGGAGGCCTTACAAATAGCTGTGAAAAGAAGAGAAGCAAAAAGCAAAGGAGAAAAGGAAAGATATAAACATCTGAATGCAGAGTTCCAAAGAATAGCAAGGAGAGATAATGCAAGGAAATAGAGGAAAACAACAGAATGGGAAAGACTAGAGATCTCTTCAAGAAAATTAGAGATACCAAGGGAACATTTCATGCAAAGAAAGCTGAACACCAAATAATTAATGCTTTGGAAGTGTGGTGTTGGAGAAGACTCTTGAGAGTCCCTCAGACTGCAAGGAGATCAAACCAGTCAATCCTAAAGTAAATCAGTCCTGAATAGTCATTGGAAGGACTGATGCTGAAGCTGAAGCTCCAATACTTTGGCCACCTGATGAAAAGAGAGCTGACTCTTTAGAAAAGACCCTGATGCTGCGACAGATTGAGGTCAGGAGGAGAAAGGGGCGACAGAGGATGAGATGGTTGGATGGCATCCAGACTCAATGTTACAAGAGTTTGAGCAAACTCTGTGAGATAGAGAAGGACATGGGGTCCTGGCATGCTGCAGTCCATGGGGTGGCAAAGAATTGGACACAACTTACCCATTGAACAACAAAGAATATATATATGTCTATATGCCTATCCTTATGCTAGTGCCACGTTTTCTTAGTATAGTTTCTTATATTACTATAGTTTTTGAAGATTTGAAATCATAAATATTGAGTACTCTTATTTTGTTCTTTCTTTTTGAGATTGTTTTAGCTATTCTATGCCCCTTGCCTTTTCATATAAATTTTAGGGTTTGCTCAATGATTTTTGTGAAAAATCCAACTGGAATTTTGAAAGGAATTGTATTGCATCTCTAGATTACTATCTTAACAATGCTAAGTCTTCTGATACATGAACCTGGAATGTGTTTCCATTTATTTACATCTTCTTTAGTTACTTTCAACAATATTTTGTACTTTTCAACGTGTAAGTCTTATACTTCTTCTGTTAAATTTAATTCTAAGTATTTTATCTTTTATGATGCTATTGTAAATGAAATTTTCTTAATTTCATTTTCAGATTCTTCATAGCTAGAGTACAGAAATATACTTTTTTTGTATATTGATTTTATATCTGACCATCTAACTGAATATGTGTGTCTCTGTGTGTGTCTCTGTGTGTGTATTTTAGATAGATAAATTGCTCAGGAAGTTTGTTACAAATAATAATCATTGGCTCTTGGGTAATAGCAGCAGAAATAACACAAGTCATTTGTATTGTTGAATGGCAATTCACTGTATGGACATAACCACCCCACCACTCATCCCCTGTAATGAATGCAGAGTGTGTAATGTATCTGTAAAAACTGTTTGGATCCTGATGAATTGACAGTCTAAGTGAAGGGTAAAGAGCTTATCAGTGCCTGAAACTCAGAATTATAGTTCAAAATATGCAGAAAAAAGTGAAAGCAAAATCCTTTCCAATTCTTTCATGTTTCACTCCAGTTTCTTTGAATTCCTTCACATTTTGCTTCAGTAAAAGCAAACGTTAATGAGAGTACAGTCATCTTGGTCAGCTGAAAGCTATTTTAGATGCAGTTCCGCTTCACATTCTAGACAGCATATTGAAAAGCAGAGACATCACTTTGCTGACAAAGGCCTGTATAGTCAAAGCTATGGTTTTTCCAGTAGTCATCCATAGATGTGAGAATTGGATCGTAAAGCAGGCTGAGTGCCGAAGAATTGATACTTTCGGATTGTGGTGCTGGAGAAGATTTTTGAGACCCCCTTGGACTGCAAGGAGATCAAACCAGTCAATTCTAAAGGAAATCAACCCTGAATACTCATTGGAAAGACTAATGCTACCTGATGCGAAGAGCTGATTCATTGGAAAAGACCCTGATGCTGGGAAAGATTGAGGGCAGAAGAGGGTGACAGAGGATGAGATGGTTGGATGGCATTATCAACTCAATGGACATGAATTTAGGCTTTGGGAGATAGTGAAGGATAGGGAAGCCTGGCGTTCTGCAGTTCATGGGGTCGCAAAGAGTCAGACACGACTGAGCAACTGAAGAACAACCCTTTCTATTCTAATTCTCCCCATAACTTCTCCCTCTTTAGATGACATACAATAGACATTAATCCTATTATAGAGAAGTTGTATGGCNNTAGAGAAGTTGTATGGCATGGAAGTTAAGGGTGTGAGCTATGGAGTCAGATTACCTTGATTTAAATTCCATTTATGCCATATATATTTGCTATTTGACCTTAGAGGTAACTTACCTTTATGTCTCTTGGCCTCAGTTTCCCTATACAAAGATGGGATGGTTTTAATGCCTTGCTTGGAGGATTTTTATGAAGACTGTATATATAGAGAATTTAGAATTTACACTGTTCCTGAGCAATAAATGCTACCGTGTCCTTAATATTACATGTCAGTCAGTTGTCACATGAGGAAACAGAGATAGCTATCTCCAGCCTGTGAAGATTAAAAATAAGCAACATATGTCATTTTAAACTTGGAGCATATGCATTCTCTTGGCCTATTGGGGGAGGGGGTTCCTAAGAGATTTTCTTTTTAAAAATTGGCGATATTAAGAGGAAAGCGCCCAGAAGAGATGGTGAAGAATACCAAGAAAGCAGGAAAGAGAAACAGGAAAGAAAAGATAGAAGGAGAAGAAACCAAGGAAGCCAATGAGAAGAAAGTAAGTAGTTCGCAAGAGAGTGTATAACAAGAATAAGGTTCATCAAGATAAGGGAGAGAAAGAGAGAGAGAGAGACCTTGTAATACAGAGCTGAGAGCTTTAACGAAATTTAACAGAAAAGAAATCTTTGTTTGAAAGGAAGAGACTGACTATATTTAGTACTAGGTAGGATGTTAGTTCTGAAAATAAACTGCTCCCAGAACCGAATGTAATCTTCTGTGGTGTTGTCACCTGCAGCAGGCTGGTCACCCTGGTAGGGAAGTTTGGAACCTGGACAAGTCGGCTACCTTGGAGCTCCTGACAATCACAAGGACTTGCCCCACTTTGTCTCTTTACCCCATCCACACCTTTTAAAACATATGATAAACATGGAGAAAAACGTTACATAGTTGAAGAAAGTGAAGTGTATGTTGGCATATATGTGGGTCAGTGAAGTGTCCTGCTAAGTAAATACCAAAATCTAAACACTATGTGTTGTTGTTGTTGTTCAGTCGCCAAGTCATGTCTGACTCTCTGCAACACCATGGCCTGCAGCACCCCAGGCTTCCCTGTCCTTCACTGTCTCCCAGAGTTTGCTCAACCTCTTGACTATTGAATCAGTGATGCCATCCAACCATCTCATCCTCTGCCACTCTCTTCTCCTTTTGCCTTCAGTCTTTCCTTTTGCCATGTGACCAGATGCTTGATACAATATTCATCACCTCCACAGTATACTTTTGGTAGATGAATGTGGATACAAGGGCCCAGTAGAAAGTATGATAAGCCATATAAAAAGATATACTTGAAGCACACTATAAACTTCATCAAGGTAAATCCTGCGAAGATGCCATGTGTGTGCAACTTAGGGAGTTCACATAGAACATGCAGAAAGGCAAAGATCAGAATACATTAGGAAAAGACAGAAACTTAAGGTACATGTGAATATGCACACACACACAGGTTGTTCTGGGAAAATATAGGTGACACTTTTCACTGAAATGGAAAAAAAATAAACAGGAGAAAAAGGAATTTTGATGGAAGAAAATATAACTAGAGTTCAGAATTCCAACTTTCAATTCTATCTTCTAATCACTTTATTACTTCCACTCTTATTCCTGTCTTATCTGGACTTCTTCAATAGCCTCCTAACTGTTCTCCCTGCTTTCACCCTAAGCCCCTCTCCCAAATATATATTCCATAGGGAAGCTGGAGAGATCCTTTTAAAATTATGAGTCAGACTCTGTTACTCCTGTATATAATACCTTCTCAAAATGCAAAAGGCTGCACATGCTCCAGCCCTCTGCTACCTTTCTAGTTTCATTTGCTACTAGCATCTCTTTACTCCTGCCACTCTAGGCATGCTGATATGCTTGCTTTTCCTAGAACATGCCAAGAACATTCTAGCATGAGGGATCTGCATTTACTCTTCCCACTATGTGGGATATGCTCTCCTCATATAGCTGAATCATTTGCTATCACTTTATTCAAGACTCAGTTCAAATGTCTCCTAATGAAAGAGACTTTCATAACCTTTCCATAACCACCATACATAAAATAACAACCATCCTTACCTTCAATTATATTTTATGGATAAAAGAAGATGATTGATGGAGTTGTCTGATAGGCTGTTAGATATGTGGGTTTAGAGTTCATCTAGAAGATCTAGACCAGAGATGTAGACCTGGGAGTTTCCAACACTTCAGGCAAGGAAAACTGTCCAGAGGGAAGAGAAAGCATGGTACAATCAAGGACCATGTTGGACTTTTTGAAAATGCAGATTTTCTGGGTCTCACCCAAGATCTCTTGAATAAGAATCTCTGGAGGTGAAACTTATTTCAATTCCTGATTCATAGCCACTTTTAAGCTCAAAACCCATGTATAATATTATCTAGATTACCATTTAGATATTTGTACATGTGTACCTTAAATGCAACATACTCAAATCTTATTTTTTAATGTTCCCTCTGTATCTCAGTAATTTGCAAAATCAGTATGCCATATCTAATAATTCACTAAGTCTTTTTTATTCTATATTCTAACTATCAGGCTTCTCTTGTGGCTCAGAGACCCAGGTTTGAACCCTAGGTAGGGAAGATAACCTGGAGAAGGAAATGGCTACCCACTCCAGTATTCTTACTTAGAGAATCCAATGAACAGAGGAGCCTGGTAGGCTACAGTCCATGGGGTTGCAAAGAGTCAGATATGACTAAGTGAATAAGTGCATAAACACACCCACATTCTACCTATCATCCACTTTTCTTCATCTACTCTGTCCTTACCTGGATTCAGGCCACAATCATGTCTCATTTGATTTAGTGACAGATTTTATCACAGTTTATGTGTTTACATGTCTATTTACTCTACTAGACTGTAAATAATGAGAGGATAAGACCACTAATTTATTCATTCAAGCCATATGTAATGAGGACCTACTACATGGCATATTGTCACATTCATCTCTGTATCGATCAAGTATATTGCCTGACATTAACTAGGTGCTCAGTATGTTTGTTTTATTGAATTACATTGAAACTTACTATGTTATAGATGAGAAAAATAGGGCCTAGAGATGAAAAATGACCTGCCAAAGCCAAACAGCAGGTGAGAATACTGGAGTTTACATTTGCTTACTCAATCCAGTTTTCTTTTCCCCAGGACCACATTGTCTCTCCCTCTTACCTCTCCATAAGTTGTTTTTCTCTCTGACTTTTCTGTATCATTATCTCATGGTGATAGTGCTCCTATACTTGTTTGTCAGCTTCTTTGGAAAGGAAAATAATTATGACCATCCTTATAAGTTTCATGGTTAAAAATTTCAGTTTACTTGGCATTGCTTGCTTATTCTGGCTTTCATCACTGTTGAATCAGGATGAAGATAGGTCAGCTTTTCATCTGGCACTTCTAAAGAGCTCCCCTTGATTCCAGTCAAGTGTGGACAGAGCTGGTTTCATACAGGACTTGCAAGTTCTCAATAGGTTTGAGCTGTATTCTGGGAAAAGAGAATGAGGAAATTCTTTCAGAATTTGTGCAGAGTAGATGTTTTATGCAGATAAAATAAGAGAGAATGTGTTATAGGCTAAGAGAACTTCTTATTTGATTGGGTTTATGGATTAAGACTCTGATAATGATTATGGCATCATATGCGAACCCATGGACTGTAGCCTACCAGGCTCCTCCATCCATGGGATTTTCCAGACAAGAATACTGGAGTGGGTTGCCATTTCCTTCTCCAGGAGATCTTCCTGACCCAGGGAATGAACCCAGGTCTCCTGCATTGTAGGCAGATTTTTACCGTCTGAGTCACCAGGGAAGTCATGATAATGATAATCATATGATAATGATAATGGCATCACCGACTCAATGGACATGAATTTAGGTAAACTCTGGGAGTTGGTGATAGACAGGGAGGCCTGGTGTGCTGCAGTCCATGTGGTCACAAAGAGTCAGACATGACTGAGCAACTGAACTCTATTGGACTATCATACAAAGATTTTTTTAGGTATAATGTATTTCACTCACTACAATTATTTGTCAAAGTTGAATTGTTTGCATTATTTTTTAAAGGGGATATAGTTGCTTTACACCCCTTAATAGATCACAGCCTTGTCGTGGTGAAGGGGTTTGTGTAACTCAGTGAAGCTGTGAGCCTTGCTGTTCAGGGCCAACCAAGTCAGACAGGTCACTGTGAGGCATCCTGACACTTCACAGAACTCCTAGTGAAGAGTTCTGACAAAACGTGGTCCACTGAAGGAGGAAATGGCAAACTACTCCAGTATTCTTGCCTTGAGAACTCCATGGGCAATAGGAAAAGGTAAAAAGACATGACACCGGAAGATGAGCCCCCCAGGCCAGAAAGTATCCATTATGCTACTGGGCAAGAGTGGAGGGCAATTACTAATGACTCCAGAAAGAATGAAGAGGCTGGGCCAAACCCGAAATGACACTCAGTAGTGGATGTGTCTGGTGGTGAAAGTAAAGTCTGAGGCGGTAAATAACAATATTGCATAGGAGCCAGGATGGTTAGGTCCATGAATCAAGGTCAATTCAACGTGGTCAAGCAGGAGGTGGCAAGGTTGAACATCAACATCTTAGGAACCAATGAACAAAATGGACTATGGGAATGGGTGAATTTAAATCAGATTACCATTATATCTACTAGTGTGGGCAAGAATCCCTTAGAAGAAATGGAGTAGCCCTCATAGTCAACAAGAGTCCAAAATGCAGTACTTGGGTGTAGTCTCAAAAATGACAGAATGATCTTGGTTCCTTTCCAAGGAAAACCACTCAACATCACAGTAATCCAACCCTATGCCCCAAGCACTGATGCCAAAGAAGCTGAAGTTGACCCTTTCTATGAAGACCTACATGACTTTCTAGAAGAAATTTTTTTCTTGGGTTCCAAAATCACTGCAGATGGTGCCTGCAGCTTGTTCCTTGTAAGGAAAGCTATGACAAATCTAGACAATATGTTAAAAAGCAAATACATCATTTTGCCAACAAAGGTCTATGTAGTCAAAGCTATGATTTTTCCAGGAGTCATGTAGGGATGTAAGAGCTGGACATAAACAAGGCCAAACGCTGAAGAATTGATGCTTTCGAATTGTGGTGCTGGAGATGACTCTTGAGAGTCTCTTGGACAGCAAGGAGATCAAACCCGACAAACCTAAAGGAAATAAACCCTGAATATTAATTGAAAGGACTGATGCCGAAGCTAAAGCTCCAGTACTTTGGCCACCTGTTTCAAAGAGCTGACTCATTGGAAAAGACTCTGATGCTGGGGAAAATTGAGGGCAAGAGGAGAAAGGGGTGACTGAGGAGGAGATGGTTGGATGGCATCACCAACTCAGTGGACATGAATTTGGGCAAACTCCAGAAGATAGTGATGGACAGGGAAGCCTAGCATGTTGCAGTCCAAATGGTCACAAAGAGTTGGACACAACTTAGTGACTGAACAACAACAACAAAAGTTGCTTTAAAATGTTGTGTTGGTTTCTGTTGTACAATGAAGTGAATCAGCTATATGTATACATATACCCCCTTCCATTGGACCTCTCTCCCTTCCACCTCCCCTCAATCCACCTTTCTCAGTCATTACAGAATGCCAAGCTGAGCTCCCTTGCTAGATAGCAGCTTCCCACTAGCTACCTATTTTATACATGGTAGACTGAGTGACTTCACTTTCACTTTTCACTTTCATGCATTGGAGAAGGAAATGGCAACCCACTCCAGTGTTCTTGCTTGGAGAATCCCAGGGATGGGGGAGGCCTGGTGGGCTGTCATCTATGGGGTCACACAGAGTCGAACACGACTGAAGTGACTTAGCAGCAGCAGCAGCAGCAGTGTATATTTGTCAAAGTTACTCTCCCAATTCATGCCCATCCCTCACCCTTGTTCACATGTCCATTCACCATGTCTGCATCTCTATTCCTGCCTGCAAATAGCTTCATCTGTACTGTTTTTCTAGATTCCACATATACATTAATATATGATATTTATTTTTCTCTTTCTGACTTAATGTCACTCTGTATGATAGACCCTAGGTCCATCCAGGTCTCTACAAATGACCTAACTTTGATCCTTTTCATGGCTGAGTAATATTCCATTGTATATATGTACCACATCTTCTTTATCCATTCCTCTCTTGATGGACCTCTAGGCTGCTTCCATGTCCTGGCTATTGTAAACAGTGCTGCAGTGAATGTGGAAGCACATGTATGTTTTTGAATTATGGTTTTCTTGGGGTGTATGCCCAGGAGTGGGATTGCTGGGTCATATGGTAATTCTATTTTTAGTTTTTTAAGGGACGTCCATACTGTTCTTCATAGTGGCTATACCAATTTACATTTCCACCAACAGTATAGGAGGGTTCCTTTTCTCCATATCCTCTCCAGCATTTATTGTTTGTAGATTTTTTTGATGATTACCATTTTGACTGGTGTGAGGTAATACCTCATTCTAGTTTTAATCTGCATTTCGCTAGTAATTAGTGATATTGAGCATCTTCTCATGTGCCTCTTGGCCATTTCTGTGTCTTCTTTGGAGAAATGTCTTTTTAGGTCTTCCACCATGTTTTGATTGAGTTGTTTCTCTCTCTCTCTTATTTATTTATTTTGGATATTGAGCTGCATGAGCTGTTTGTATATTTTGGAGATTAACCCCCCGTCAGTTGCTTCATTTGCAAATATGTTCTCCCATTCTGATGGTTTTCTTTTCATCTTGCTTATGGTTTTCTTTGCTGTGCAAAAGCTTTAAAGTTTAATTAAGTCCTATTTATTTATTTTTATTTTTAGTTTCATTACTCTAGGAGGTGAATCAAAAAAGATCTGCAATAATTGCTGCAATTTATGTCAAAGAATTTTCTTCTCATATTTTTCTCTAGGAGTTTTATAGTGTCCAGCCTTGTATTTAGGTCTTTAATCCATTTTGAGTTTATTCAGACTGTCTTTTTTCCATTGTATATTCTTGCCTCCTTTGTCATAGATTAGGTGACCATAGGTGGGTGGCTTTATCTCTGGACTTTACTTGCTATAATTTAATAAAATCTAAATAAGCTCAGTACATTTACAAATATGAATAAAATATGTAGGTGGCACCTTCTAGAGAAAATTTCTGCTTCTAACTTCTTCAACCCATGAGTATAGGGGACCCTCTTAGGGTAGTTCATAAACATGTTTCTCTCACACCTTTGTATCTTTGTTCATTCTGTTATCTCTGCTTGCAATGATTTTTTTGCCACTTTATTTTTTAATTGAATGATAATTGCTTTACAGAGTTTTGTTGTTTTCTGTCAAACATCAACAAGAATCAGCCATAGGTACACCCATGTCCCTTCCCTCCCATCTCCTCCCCATCCAACCCTTCTGGATTGTCACAGATTTTAAATTATTCTCTTATTTATTAAATATTTTCTGAGCATCTACTCTACACCAGACATTATGCTAAGTTTGAGAGATTCAGTGATGTTTTCTTTTTTCAAAATCCAAGGCCATCCTCTTGGCTTTTGTACATGCTATTCCCTCTGGCTATAATGGCTATCTCATCCATTAAATTTATAGTTAAACATTATTTTTTTAAGGAAGCATTCCATAGCCTCCATAATACTGGATTAGGTGTGTTTCTTCTCTGCTCCCTACCATAGCACTTACCATCTTTTATTACATTTGTCTATTTGGTATCTTTCTTACTGAATTATGAGCCACTTGAAAGCAGGGATTCATTTATTAATTATATATTAATTGATATATAGCATTTGTTGTTGTTGTTCATGGCTCAGTTGTGTCCAACTCTCTGAGACCCCATGGACTGCAGCACACCAGGCCTCCCTGTCCATTACCAATTCCCAGAGTTTACTCAAACTCGTGTCCATTGAGTCAGTGATGCCATCCAACCATCTTATCCTCTGTCATCCCCTTCTCCCACCTTCAATCTTTTCCAGCATGAGGGTCTTTTCCAATGAGTTGGCTCTTTGCATCAGGTAGTCAAAGTATTAGAGCTTCAGCATTAGTTCTTCCAATGAATATTCAGGGTTGATTTCTTTTATGATTGACTCATTTGATCTCCTTGCTGTCCAAGGGACTCTCAAGAGTCTTCTCCAGCACTACAGTTAAAAAGCATCAGTTCTTCAGTGTTCAGCCTTCTTTATATATATAGCATAATATCTTCATTAACAATATAGTTAATACATTTATTTTAAATATTAATTCATTACTATATCTTTACTCTGTGGTCCTATAATAAGGCAACAATGAAAACAGCTGAGATGATTTAACCTTCTCACCTTTTCGGTGAGTCACTCATTATCTAAGTGCTGGTGATTCAAAGACTAAATTTTCTTCCCTTATGGAGTTGACATTCAAGTGGTTTGGAGAGATGTTTACTCTGTGCCAGACACTGTTCTAAGCATTTTACATGTTTTAATCCATTTAATTCTCACAACAACCCTATGAAGTATATTTATAAATTGTACCAATTTTACAAATGAGAAGCCAAGGCCCAAAGTTATTAAGTAACTTGGTCAAGGTTACACAACTGGCTAGTTGCAGACCAGAGATTTGATTTAGGTCAACCCACTCCGGAACTTAGACTCTTAATTACTACACCACGGAACCCTCTCATCTGCAAATCTCTTCAAGGACTTTTGCTCTAAGCATTCTAAATTACTTGGTATCCCTGAATATTCTGTGTTGTTATATATTCTGTTGCCTTTGACTATTTTGTTCACTCTTCCTGAAATGCCTCCTTAACTCATATCCTGTAGACCTTAGCTTAGAAATCATTTAGCTTAAAAAAAATCCTTGCTTAATCACTTCTTTCCCCAAAAGGCCAGTTAGGTATCTGTCCTCTTCTTTATCATCCTTAATTATAATGTCTTGTCTCCCATTCTAGAAAGTAATTTATTTTAATGTAAACAAAATGTTTATCACATTTTTCTTTACTGATACATCCCCACCTCAGGGCCTGGGACATTGTTCACAAAATTAGTGCTTACTGAATGAATAAATGACTTTTGGAAACATACATGAATATTTTTATTTGTGCTTTAGGCTCTTATGTTTCTAAATTACTTGTAGTTTCATTATTTTTGATATCAGGACAGTACAATTTTTTACAGAAATCAATGTTGAGGCATTACAAAATTCACTATGTGGATTTTGACAACTTATTTTACAAACTTGTTAGATTCAGGGTATTTTAGAAGATATACTTTCTTAGCTTTTTTGTTAATACTGTGCTTTTCAGGAAATATGTTTTGACAGATTCATTGAATTGTCCAAGACCACACAGCTAGCTAGTGACAGTGTTGGGCCTAGAAGCGAACACAGGTCTGCTATTTCCCAGTCTCATGCCTTTTTTCTTTTTATAGACACCTTACTGACCTTAATTTGGTTCCAGTGGAATTTGGAGATACTATCTCAGCACTGGTCAACTCATCTATTCCAAAAGGAAGTGATTTTCAAAAAATAACTAATGTTAATGTATACCAGAAAAAGCACTTGCCCCTCCAAATATTGTCCTTATTGCTATGTGTTAGAAATCTCCAATTATAGTTTTATAGTGAATTAACCACATCTTTTCACACTTTATAGCAACTATTTGTTCAGATTACTTGTACTATGAGAGTTCATTCGAAAAAGTTTTTGAAAGAAGGAAGCGTATATCTAACAGAATATACTGAATAATGAGGACAGGACATAGAAGTGTTGTAGAAGTTACAAATATAAAAATAAATTAGAGTATCAGTAAAAACTACCATAGGGCTTTAGAGCACAAAGGAGCTTTAATAGTCAGAGAAGGAGTCACAGAAGAATTAAGACCTGAAGGTAGAAAATGAACATATATAATTCATGTGGAGGATACATATGAAAAGCTGGACTAGGGGTAGCCATGTGAATTGATATCTGAAAAGAGTGAAACATTCAACTTGTCTCATGTTAAGATATGTTGAGGAGAGAAGTGGAATGTATATAGTTGGAGAATAACTTGATTGACAGGCAAAGTAATTTAGACTTAATGCTCTAGGAATTAGAAATAAGTTTTTGAACAAAAGCATAAAATGTGACAATAAGCCACATTTAAGGAAGATATATTTGGCACATATCTGTTCAACTTTAAAGCTGGACTTAAAAAAAAGGCTTCAAATTAAAATAATCTTTTGCCTATCCTACAGGATACATTAATGGGAACAATTTCTAAATACTCATATCTACTGCTCTTTGAACACTTAGCTATGCCAGACACATGACAAAACTTTTAAATGCAAGACTCTGTTTAATCTATAGGAAACAGCACATTCTTGTGAAGTAGGAAATACTGTTATCTCCATTTTAAAGATGAAGAAACAGGGTCCAGAGAGGTGAATTGATTTTCCCAAAGTCAGATAGCTCACAAATTGAGGAGCAAAAATGTGAACTCTGATCTGTTCGACCTGAATCTAGTTAGTACAGCTATTGCACGTAGCTGACATGCAGTAAATAACTGTTGAGTAAATGGATGAATGAACATATCGGGAAATATATCCTTTTCTGCTGATGAATCTACATATTTATTAGTTTAATGGTTTTTGTAATCTTGATAAGCGAAGGTCAATGTTAAAAGTAAGGAAGAGGGTTGAATTACAAAAGAGAAGAATTTACACAGGAAAATGTCTTCACTGGAATTTCTGATTGAGTAGAGATGTGGATTTGGTTAGAAATGTGTGTATCTATTTATATATATACACACACACAAACGCATATATATTTATGTATGCGTGCACACACACACACACATACATACACATAAACGGAACAGTTTGGAGAACCTTTGACACTGCTACGTGCACATGCAGACCCACACGATTTCTTTTGTTTTCATAACCCTCCTGAGAGGGTATAAATAATGTCAGAGCTTAAAAGGGACTTTAGCAATTGCCCAATCAGATACCCTCATGTAAATGTAGAGATTGAGGCACTAGAGGAGAAAGTAAATTGCAAAGGTCACACAAGGAGTTAGAGTAAGATTAAGAATTTGAGTTTCCTAACTCACAGTTTGTTTTACTCTGAACTGTCGCCATTTACCATCTCAATTTTATAGATGGGGTAACCAAAGTATCCTAAGAATGTCGATGGTCAAGCTCCTGCTACTTGTCCATTGAAGCAGGACTTGAAATCAGATCTATTTTAAATACGAGGCTTGTTTTCATTCAAGTGCTTCTGTCTGCATGCCCAGGAGGAAGACATTTTCCTATTGAATTAAATATGCACTGAGGATCATTTCCAGAAAGCTTTGTCCTTCACTTGAAGAGAAAATGGGCAAAACTTCATTATTTTCTGGGGCCTGGCAGTCCCAAGGAGGCCCCCTGAAGGCAGGAATTTGGTCTTCCTTATTGAATCCACAATACCAAGCACAAAAGATGGCACTGACAAATATTTGCTGGATATTTAACATACTCAACCCGGAAAGGGTAAGGAATGGTTCCTCAATGGATGATGGATGGATAATCATGATTAGTGCTCAAAAAATGGGAACAAATGTGCAAAAGAGGTGGGAGAGACCCTGAAACAAAGGGGAAGCGCAGTCTCTCCAGCTGAAGCTGTGATCACTCAATCAGGGCTGAAAGGTTTGATAGGACCGCAATTGGCAGAGATATTAAATGAGGACTCCTTAAAATTGTTCCCCTTCGCCCCACCCCCACTCCCCTTTAAATCCTGTTTCAGTCATTACCCAGGGACCGGATACAGAAATTCCTATGGGGAGTTCTAATGGGTCGATTCAATTTCAGCTGGGATGACGCCACTTAGGCAAGCATTAAGAGCTATAGCTCCGGGAAAGCAAATGGGGGTGGGGAGGGGGAGGCTGGGGAGGCGGGGGACGGAGAGAGAGGCTCTAACAAGGAGCATTAAATCTCTCCCCTCCCATCCTCCCGTATAACCCATTCACAAGACCTCGAGAAAATGTCTACATTCACAAAACTGCGGGCTCGCCGAGCAAGCTGCACACACACTGCGATCTCATCCCCCCTTCCTCCCGCCTCGAACCACCCCGCCGCTCCTCTCTCTGCGGACGCTCTACCCACGCCCGCGAAGCTACACAAATCATCGGACCCTAGCGGTATCTCCTGCTCGGTGGAGAGACCCCGGGTCTCCCACCGCAGTTGCTGCAGCTTCGGTTCAGCTGTCAGATGGGAAGGGAGACCGAGGCGGAGGCATCAGGGGAGGAGGAGGAGGGAAGAGGGAGGAGGGAAGGGGGAGGGGCGGGGGAGGGGAAGAGAAGGGGAAGGAAAAGGCTGGAGGAGGGGAAAAAAAGGAGGAGGAGAAGGAGGAGGAGAAAGAGGCGGGGGAGGACGGGGAGGAGAAATAGGAGGAGGAGAAAGAGGAGGAGGTGAACAACTTACCCTGCTGAGCTTTCTTTGGGGAATACGTGCATCAGGATTGAGATCTGCGTGGAAAATCTACACAAAGTATCTGCCACTACAAGTCCGACTCTCCTCAGCGCCACCGTCTCTCTCTCTCTCTCTCTTTTTCCCTTCCTCCCTTTCCCTTTTCTGTGCTGTGTCAGAAAGCCCGAGACAGAACTATCTCTGTTTCTGGCTCCACTGCCAGGGAAGGAGTTTTCATTCAGACTTTCCGAAAAGAGGTGGAGAAACCTAAAGACTCGGGAGAAGAAGAGGTCCTTTGAGCCAGATGGACCATGAGTTCGGCTTCTCTCAGAATGGCTCAGCCCTTGCTTCAAGGTAAGCTGAGCGATGAGCTCCTCAAGACCTCAGAATCCTTTCTATGCAATGCACAGATTGCCATTCATTCCCGTCATCGTGCATGTGTGTGTGTCTCTGTGTATGTGTGTGTGTGTGTGTGTGTGTGAGAGAGAGAGAGAGAGAGAGAGAGAGCGAGCGTGTCTGTGCACGCGCACAAGCTCAAGCGCATGGGTGAAATAAAATGAAAACCGTTCAACTGAGATTTCAATGAAACAGCCCCTTGCAGAAAACTATCCATGTTGGACATGGCTAAATCGAAAGGGAACTTCGAAATCGCTTATCCTACAGCCCGATGTCAATGGAATTTCTAGGCTGTTGACCTTAGGATGAATTGTGGGGCTTGCCTAAGCCCTGGGTAGCGCAGCCTAACCACCCAAGCTCAGAACGTAGGGGGAACCCGTGCTGAGGCCAGTCTGGCTGCCCAGCGGGCATCCTGTCAGTGCAGGGCTAGTCTCCGATTGGCTCACAAGTCTGGGCTGTGCATCGCTCAGATTTCATCACATCACCTTGCTCTGGGTAGAAATGGCGCAAGCTGACACGGCATAACCCCCTACTTACATTGAGTCAGAGCAAGGATTTAGAAACCTTTGGATCCAGGCCGGGGTGTGTGTACACATGTCTCTGTGTGGCATATGGAAATTTTGTCCACAGTGAGAATCTGTCAGCATGTCTGGGTAGCCAGTAGACATTTGATAGGACCTAGGGCCGTGGTGCACACTCCTTTCCATATGTCTAATGATCATTGCCACTGGCCTCTGTATGCTGCAAACCCATGTTTGATGAATGGAAAACAGACCTTGAACTCTTAAACGGAAAATCTATTTTGAAATGCAAACTATTGTTGTTTTTCTGGGTGCATTAAAGCCTCACTGTAATGTAATTTGGCTATACCAGGTATTAAATCATGTTCCCAACAAGTCAGCTGCATACATACATACAGATAAGACACAAGCTAGCTTTTTATCCCCAAAGAAGTATTAATCCTGTTCCCTAAACGTCTAAATAAAAATTTCTAAGACTTTGTTGTACCATTCTATCCATTTTGGCCTTTTGTTTGTGTTCTGTTTTAGTTCTGTCTAGCTGAGAAACAATCTAGTTAGTGAGTGATCTGGGTGACTTGGAGTCAGAGTTGAGAAGTTGAGTTAGTGGAGAAGTAAAGAACCTGAGGGAAAGGGCGCTAATTCTTCATGAAAGACTTCTGAGGCAGAGGAATACAACCAGCAAACCCAGCATAAAATTTTAGAGCATAAGGACAAGAAAGGACTTTTCAAACCTTCCTTTAATACCCCTCCTCATTTTGCAGATGAAGAAACAGGCCTGGAACAGAAGTCACTTGCCCACAGTCACCCAGAACTCAGTTTCCTGTCTCTTATAAAAGAATTTGGGGTTTAAAGAAAGATTCCTACTTCTTAAATGAAGAACTAGCATTTTCTTCAGGATTAGAAGTCTGTGAATTCACTTGATATTACAAGTTTTCCTTGTAATATCACTACACTAAAACACCCCTATCTTTAAAAAGGCAAGCTCTTACAACTGCAAGACTCTGGTTGGAAATAAACTGCTGTGTGTCTTAATGAAACTGAAGGTAATGAATAGGACTAGGGTAGCAAAGTGACAAGTTAAGAGTTAAATGTGGTGAGAACCTGGCAGCTCCAACAAGATGTATGTGGTAGGAGGGAGGCCCACTCAGTGGCTGAGAGGTTAGTAATGTAAACTATATACAACTTGGTATTTGTCAGGGGGGAGTGCTTTGATAGAGATGCAAATGCTTTTGCACAGAGAGGGATTTTGAGAGAGCAGACTTTGGAACAGTAGAACTAAGAAAACACAGAAAGCCATAGCAGAAATCCCCCCTATGTTTGCTTTCGGTTATTCTGAGAACGAGTGTATATAACAGCAGAGCACAGAAAAAAAAAAAAAAAAAAAGGCAACACACCCCAGAGCCGTTACACAGTGAGGTACAAAACAGCATTGAACCCATAGGAACAGGAGAAAACAGGAGCCAGCCTTCTCTTCTACCTTCTTCCTTGAAATCAAGCTTGAGTCATACCATATCAGAAAGGATTTATCACCCAAATCAAAAGCCTCTTAAGGGGGTTAGCATAGAAGAGCTTTAGCTAGGAAAGTTTGCAACTTTAGTCCCAACATGGCAGCTTTTCAGTTCCAGGGAGAAAAGACATTTTTCTTTCATTAACAAACAGCATTTCTTGAATGAATTTAGCTTTCGAGTCCCCACGTTCGCATAAGAAAAGACATTTCTGTTTAGGTTGAACATAGCAAATTTCGGGCTACAGAAACACTGTTGAGAAAGCTATGAGCACCTGGCCAGAGGGACCGAGATGGGAGTGGGTTTACAATGCATCATTCATTACTGCAGAGGCACTACGTGACAGAAATCACTAGATCCCATCCATGTGCAGCCAAGACTTGTAATCACCTTGGCTCCTAGTTAATAATATGTGATATGTATATTCTCTCTCTCACTTCATAGAATATGGAATTGACCTGCAGCACAGTCCGTTGCTTCACTGTTGCTGCTCACAATGAATGGCCCTTTAATGAGTGGGTTTCTGAATCCTAAACATGCAGGCAGTAGTAGTAGTTTTTCATCTAATCTGTGGGCTGCAGCAGTCCTCCTTTCTATTTGTTTCTCCACTCCACCCCACCCCCACTTACCTTCCCCTCCAGTATCTATTTCAGTTCATCCTGTTAGCCAGATCGGATTCAGCACATCCGGAATGGCAAACAATTTATTGTCATGCAATACTGGTTTATCCTCCTCAATACCCTGATTTTACCCAGGTCCTACTGCCCACCATATTGCAGATCTTCCAGTCTTCATTCTCAGAAAGATTTTATAGAGCAGGAAGAAACCTTCCGAGTTCATCTTGTCAATCCCCTTATCTGGAAGCAAGACAGTAGTAGTTCATCATCCCAGACTGATGCCCAAAGCTTCCTTTAATCACCCAACCAAGTATCTGAGCTATCCTGTCTTGAAGCATCTAATCAATATCCAAATACACTCTCTTAACCTAAACACCATATACCCTTTTGCTGCCAAGATAGAATCCCCTCATGGTTCTGAGTCATTTCTATTATGACCTAAATTCCTCCAAGCTTAGCTTTCAACCTTCTGGGCAAAGCTCTGAGATATCTAGTAACATCCTTGGAATCCCATATGATTATCTCCTGTAATGTTAAGATCTTGAATGCTTTCCTTTGAGTTATTGATCCTTGGAATTTCCAGTATGTTGAAATCTAGTTTCCTTTGGGAAATCAGTGAGTCTAAAATGCATCCAGCGTATGTATTATTCTTTATACAGTGTAAAGGGCTTGAAGGGCCCTACACATTATTTATCTCATCAATGGGGAATACATTTATTTCTTATACAGTTGTCAAAAGACTTCCCAATTCAAGACTCTTAGATCCACACACTCTGCAAGCTGGCTGAACATTGTGTCTTTGTTTATTTGGGTGTTCAAATGAAAACTACCTGTTCCTTTCTAATGCTGGGACTGTGAGTCTTAACAAAAGTACAGCAAAGGTAGAGGTGTAAGACTTCAGGGGGGCTGTGAGTCCAACACATTTTGCTTTTGAATGCCTTGGTAAACAAGGGCATGTTGCCCAGTTTACCCTCAAGGGCTGAAGATGTAGAAGGTATGAAGAGAATTCTTTTGTCAAATTGTATAGTTATATAATTACAGACCATAGTGGGGCAGAGTCCTTCAAAATCACCTAGGCCACCCCTATAATTATATAGATAGTGGAACTGAGGCCCAAAAGAAGTAAGTGATTTGACAAAGTTTGCATATTTGAGTCTTAGAATCTCCGTAGTGTTTATCTGCATTTTCTCTTGCTGTATTGAGTAATACTGAAACAAGTAGCTAAAAAATGAAATTATAGTCAGACTGGCTTTTTGATGTGATGTGGCAGAAAAGTTATTTTTAACCAAACTAAATCTCCTTTTTAAAAAATGAGCAGATGCAAATTCAACTAAATAAGTTTGCTTTGGGATATAACCTCAA
This sequence comes from Redunca redunca, assembly GCA_006410935.1. Classification (NCBI taxonomy): domain Eukaryota; kingdom Metazoa; phylum Chordata; class Mammalia; order Artiodactyla; family Bovidae; genus Redunca; species Redunca redunca. Next base: position 37,962 of record SJYQ01011893.1, read on the forward strand.
AAGGCAATGAATCTGGTTGTATTATTAGCCACTGAGTCCTATATGAGCTACATCTTTTTTTTTCCTTGCTATTGAGCTTTGGGCACATTTCAGTGTCATGCTTGCTTACTTATGGAAACCTAATCAAGCACTATCCTCTGTCACTTGTTCCTTTCTATTACTCATTCAAGCTTTCCATCTCATATAGTAGTGTGAGTAATCGATCTCTTTTGAGGAGGCCTGAAATCTGATGGATCTCAAATATATACTTTATTCATGCTAGTGTTTCCTAGGTCCTAATGCCTCCAAGATGAGTCTTAGATTTTTGTTTAGGTTTCCTTTTTAGGCTGTTCAGTCTTCTAAATGGTGCAAAACAATAA
>SJYQ01011893.1:38330-49256 GCA_006410935.1 Redunca redunca
TCCCCATGGTTATCATTATCAGTACCAGGCTCAATCGAATCAGGAGAGAATATATTTTCCAGATATTCAGCTTAGGTTAAATTTTGTATAAAAGCATTGCTGTTCTTTAACAAAACCAGTTTATTATATAAGGTAAAGACAGAGAAAAGCAGTCCAAGCAGATTCTGCCTAATAAATCCCATCAGTATATATAGACTTGACTTAGGGTCATAATAAGAACAATTACAGGTGATATTTGAATTAATTCAAGTCTCTTCTCTTATGGTTCCCCATCACTAGGGTTACTCCTGCGTATACAAAAGTTTGATTCTGGAGTCATGCTGCCATTTAAAAGAATTACTTCCTCAATAAATTAAAGCAGCTTATGAAGTGAGGAGAACTGCAAGATAATTAGTCTTGGATTTTTTTATATCCTTAGGAAGCCTTTTCCCCCATTGTTCTATAGATAGTCTAATTTTTGCCCTCTGTGTCTTTGCCATATCTCTGCTATTAATATTATTGTGTCTTGCTTGCTTGCCTATATTCATTAAATCACAGTGTCCTTTATCATTTATTTATGCTTATAAATTTCACTGAAAAGAAAGCTTTGATATATATATATATGTATTGGGTTGACCAAAAAATTCATTTGGGTTTTTCTGTAAAATCTCAAAATGTGACCTTTGCATTTGATAGTTTTATTAGAATTTTGATGCTCAAGGCCTAAATTTTTCAGTTAGGAAACATCTGAATGAGCTAACTGCTCTTATGACTCTAGTCATATGATGAAATACAAAAGGAATCCACAATCAGATCTTTGCTCCCAATGTGCTTTATAGTCTGGATGAGAAGACCAGACATGCCTGAAAAAAAAAATAGATGAGGTCAATTATAGAATCAGGGAGTAACATGAAGACTAAAGTGATTTAAGGTAGTGCTGGGGATAGGGGCCTGAGCTTTGTTGGTCTCCTGCAAGGTACTCATGCCTATGTGTTCTTATTTATTGTTTTTATTCTTTCTTTCCTAGGATTTTCTGATGTGCCCTAAGACCCATGTAACTACAAGGGCTCTTTTTCACCATAAGTGCCACCCTGACCCAAAACCACTCAGAACTCAAGAATCGAGGCAAAATGGATGCTGCAGTGACAGATGATTTCCAACAAATTCTGCCTATTGAACAGCTGCGCTCTACTCACGCTAGCAATGATTATGTGGACCGTCCTCCAGTTCCCTGTAAACAGGCCCTCTCCAGTCCTTCCCTTATTGTGCAAACCCACAAGTCTGATTGGTCCCTGGCTACCATGCCCACTGCTCTGCCCCGCAGTCTCAGCCAGTGCCATCAGTTGCAGCCCTTGCCTCAGCATTTGAGCCAGTCTAGCATTGCCAGCTCAATGTCCCATAGTACCACTGCCTCTGATCAAAGGCTCTTGGCCAGCATTACACCCTCACCTTCAGGCCAGTCCATCATCCGAACCCAGCCTGGAACAGGAGCCCACCCAAAGGCTGATGGTGTTCTGAAGGGAGAAGCTGAGCAATCTGCCGTGCATCCCAGTGAGCACCTCTTCATCTGTGAGGAGTGTGGGCGCTGCAAGTGTGTCCTCTGTACAGCAGCTCGCCCTCTCCCCGCTTGCTGGCTATGCAACCAGCGTTGCCTTTGCTCTGCTGAGAGCCTCTTAGATTATGGCACTTGTCTCTGCTGTGTTAAAGGCCTCTTCTACCACTGTTCCACTGACGATGAAGACAACTGCGCCGATGAGCCCTGCTCCTGTGGGCCTGGCTCTTGCTTCGTCCGCTGGGCAGCCATGAGCCTCATCTCCCTCTTCTTACCCTGCCTGTGCTGCTACCTGCCTACCCGTGGATGCCTCCATCTGTGCCAGCAGGGCTATGATAGTCTCAGGCGACCAGGCTGCCGTTGTAAGAGGCACACCAACACTGTGTGCAGAAAAATCTCTTCTGGTAGTGCGCCCTTCCCCAAGGCCCAGGAAAAGTCTGTATGACCTTCCTTCCAAAGGGATCCAGAGCTTTCTCTTAGCCCCTGTCAGTAAAGCGTAGGCCTCATCTTTGAAGAAGCGGGGGAGGAGGAAAGTAGCCAAAATTAGGGCTCACCAGTTTCGTTCCTGCAGTGTCAGGGGAATGGCCAAGTACATCCTGGCGCAGGAAGCCTTGTTCTTCTCACAGTATCTATCCCACTCCCCTTAAATCTTTTTATACCCTACCATCTCAGCCTTTATGGCTGTCATGGCCAGTTCAGGTGATGTAGAAGCATGAGGATTTGGACACTGAGGGCTGACAGAGCCAGCAATGTGGAGGTTTAGGGGCTCCCCAACATGATACCTCTCGATGTAGGCTCTGAGCATCACTCTGCTTTCCACAGTGCCTTTGGAAGCTTTCCTGTTAATGGTTTTCACAGGTCCATGTGGAACAGTGTTCAATATTCCAGGGAATCTGACCCCTTCTCCCTGTTTACTGCCCCTCTCTTGTTTGTCTTTTCTCTCTCTCATTTCCTCCTCTTCTTGTGTTAACTCTGTTTTGTACTCCTTCCCACTTCATTCTCACCTCTACTTCTAACTTTCCTCTCTTTTTTTTCTCTCTCTCCCTACCTTCTTCCTTCCTTCTCTCTCTGACTAATCCTTTCTCTGCGGGTATTTCTATTGTGTTCTATCAGATTTCTGTCTTCTCCTGCCTGTTTCTCTAACACGTCAAGAAGTGCTGTTTTTTTCCATCGGTGTTTCCTTTGACACCAAACTTTGCTATGTTATACTATTTACTAATTTTTATTAAGTGAAATTGATTACTGTAATGAACTGATCACTAGCAATAGTGTGTGTGCACTCATAACCACACTCACCAGTTTATGAGCATATGAGGCAAACTTAACTTCTATTTCCAGGTTTAATGGGTTGAAGTTTTACTCCCTTTCCCAATAATCACCTTAGAGTACTGACAGATTCTACTAGCATGCTGAGTAGGATAGTAAACCAGGATGCTCATAACTTTGTATGTCTGACCCAAGTGCCAAAGGCAGACGTGCTTTATAGCTAAACGAACAAAGCAAAGGATATTACAGAGGTCTGTTCTCTCTTAGAAGCTAACTGCCCTGAGACTGCATGGCTCAGGCCTTAATAATGGACATAAAAAGTCATAAAACTTTAGAGCTGGGAGAAATCTTAACTGTTAATCTAGTTCAATGCCCTTATTTTACAGATGGGAAAACTGAGGCCTAGAAATAGGAAGAGATTTGCCCGAGGTCACACACAGAGTTCATAGAGTTGGGCCTGGAATACAGGTCTTCTGACTCCTGGTTCAATATTCTCTACACTGCACCACATTAAGTCATGGAAAATTTCTCCTGGGACTCTATTAACAATGACAGAAAGCCATACCCATTCAGTCTTCAGGAATCATGCCAACCTGGTATGGTGGTCTTTATGTGGGGCATAGTGGGTAGCTAACTCCCTTTCAATTGTCAAGGCTTCCCCCAGTGGACATCATCCTTGGCTCTGCCATCTTACAGAAGCTCAAGTGTGGAAAAGAAAAGCTTAAGGAAGCCCTAATTAAGCTGTATCTTCGCCATTGCACCTACCCTTTGCTGCACACACTGTGCTTGCTGTTGGCTTTGTCTGCAATGGCAGTTGCCTGAGAACCTAAATTTCAGCAACAGTGGAAAACTGAGATGAAAGATGTATGATGCAGAGAACTGACTTTTGTTTAAAAAAAAAATACTAAGAGCCTGTGCTATGATTCGCCTTCAATGGGAAAAGGCTGCAATGGTGATGGCAGGCTCCTAAGGACTGCTGTTAAAAGACAAGAATTAGATAACAGTTTCCCTCTGTCAGTGAATCCAAAATTCACTAAGGAATTCAAAGATGAAGGGCACTTGCTTGAAACCAAGGTGCTCCAACTTAGTTTAAGACTTCCAGACTCTCTATATCATCATCTCTTTTAAAGTGTGCATGGATATGTATTACAGCGTGGAAAGGTGGGGAGAAATGTATAGTCCTACACAGGGGGAAGGAAAAGGGAACACTTTGATGTCCCCTTCTTGGCTATATACTGTAGAAATACATTTCACTCAGTCTTCGTTGGTTCTGAATCTTCCTGAAGTGTACTGACATTGAGCTGCAGAGACCCTCACCTTCCCTTTCACCTCCTCTTATAGAATTGCTTTGCTCTATTTTTGTATATATAAATATGTTATTGATGATTATTAATAATGTTAATGATATTGCTGCAAATGGTGCCATATACAAGGTTTGGCTTCTTGGAACATTTATAAACCCAAACCACCTCTTAGGTTGCTTTCAAGTCCTTCCATTTTAAGTAACTTCTTTTTATCTTCCAAGTCTGCCTGATTAACCTTTGAACTTATCCACCCCTAAAAGCTGGGCCCAGTTCTCTGGGTCACACTGGATGGTGATGAATAGCAACACACACTTCTCTTCGCTTCTGCCTGAAATTTGCTTAAAGCTGAGATATATAAGGATTCTATGACACTAGTGCTTTGTTCTTGGAGCTAAAGTTATTCTATTGATGTTTGCTTATTAGTTTCAGGGTCCAACATAACACAAGTCCCTCCTCCTTGATAGCTAGCTCCTTGATATCTCAATCCCGCAGTCCTTACTCAGGCAAACTGTGCACTGCCAGAGGGGCCCTGGGCTTTGCCATACACCCAGAGGAGCTCTTCTCAGTGTATTTCTAAATGGCCTTACACTTGGTAGAAGGAACTGGAGGATTACTCAAATGTAGTTGCAATCTGCAGTCTGCTGAATTAGGGCTTTCATTTGCGTCCAAGTTGGCCTGATATGGACTGCATCTGGTTTACGTATAGATGGGTCCTGTTGGGGTATGCACACAGACATGTGAGTGAGTGTGCATATGTAGCNGTAGCCCTTCAGTGATATATATATATATATATATTTACATATACATATGTAAATATATATTCACACAACTCTATATATTTTAATGTATCACATGTATATTTAAAATATATGCGAAAGAACTCTAAATCCTACAGAGAGGCTCTGTTTTCATTATTTTTATACCTTGTGTCATGTACTGTATAAACAGGAATATTTAGAGGGTGTTTCCTGCTTAGCATTTTTTTGCAGTTAAATCATCTATTATCCCCCAAATCTACTGCTTTCCACATATTGGTCCCTTGATACATTTCATATGGCTTTAGCCAAGAGCCTTTTTTTTTTTTTTTTTGGTTNTTTTTTTTTGGTTCTAGCCCATCTTTCATCATCACAATAGCTATAATAAATATAGTGAACACTTGCATAGTGTTTACTCTGTGCTAAGCACTATTTCAAGCACATTGCCTATTTAGCTCATTTAATCCTCAAGACAACTCTACAATGTATGTAGTATTATGATTGCTCTTTTACAAATGAGAAACTGAAGTACAGAGGGGTTAAATGACTTGCCAAAGGTAACAAAGCTTGTAAATGCTGAAACTAAGATGTGAACCTAGGCTGTCTGACTCCAAAGTCAGGTATAGAAGTTTGGAGCATAGTATAAACCTTCGTGGTATAATAAACCTCAAATGGTGAATGGTTCTTTCTCTAACTTCAGTCCACCTGCACCCTAAGAGTTGAAACACACATGCTCCTATGTTAGGAGTGAAGCAATAGTTATAGACATCATATATTAGCTATCTTGCTTCCCAAGATGGAGCCATTACAGATCTCCACTTCCCTCTTTAAAAACATGTTTGGTTTGCAGCCAGTTACCATTTCTCAATCAGCTTATGATATGGAGCCAGTAAGGAAGTGTTTTTACTTTGCTCAAGAGGGTAGGAGTTTATTTGGTCTCTTTAAAGACCCAGGAAATTAATTCAATTCTTTTCTGCAGAAAGTAGAACTGAATCTATGTTTGGAACTTGAGATTGGTTGGAGCTGTTAACATTCAAGCTCACTGATTATATTGAGTGCATTCTTCTGATTCACAAGTAAGTAGTACACTGATGTTCATTGGTCAGTATACCACCTTTTCCCATCACCTACTTCACATAGATATTATATACCTTGGCATTATTTCAAAGTTGGAAAGACCCTTAAAGAAGTTCTACTCCAATATCAACATTTTATAGCTAGAGGAGAAGATGCAAAAAGAAAGAATACTGCATAAAGTCACATGGTTATAAATTAGGGTGAAATTATGACTTAATTCCAGACTTCTTAATTTCTGGATGCCCTGGTCCGAGTTTCTTAGAAAATAGAGCTTGAAGCAAAAGCTTACATGAAATCCTAAGGAAGTAGAAGTAAGGAAAAATAGGTCAGGAGGAAAGGAGAGCAATCTGTTTCATGACAAGCTAATTTCTCAATCTCTTATGATAGGCCATACATACTGTATCTCAGTCTATCTGGGTGAGGAAGAGAGAAGAATTCACCTGCTATCTTCCATCTTATTAGTCAAATACCTTCCCTGTGGAATACTAACTCCCCTGTGCTTTTGGGTAATGCACGTGTGGGTGCCCAAGCATGAATTTTGGCATTTTCAGCCTTAGCAGCAATGGGGGAGCATTGTGGCTCCACTATAGCAACGGAAGTGTGTGTATAAAGGGAGACATATGAACTTAAACTGGTACACTGCTGCTGCTGCTGCTAAGTCGCTTCAGTTGTGTCTGACTCTGTGCGACCCCATAGACGGCAGCTCACCAGGCTCCCTCGTCCCTGGGATTCTCCAGGCAAGAAGACTGGACTGGGTTGCCATTTCCTTCTCCAATGCATGAAAGTGAAAAGTGAAAGTGCAGTCGCTCAGTCGTGTCCGACTCTTCAAGACCCCATGGACTGCAGCCTACCAGGCTCCTCCATCCATGGGATTTTCCAGGCAAGAGTACTGGAGTGGGGTGCCATTGCCTTCTCCGAAACTGGTACACTAGGCTGCTGCTTTTCCCTTAACATCTTTAATCACATTCATTGAAAATGAATTGGAGATAACCTATAATCTTTAAAGCACGTAAAGCTTTATTGTGCTGAGAAACGTATTAAATTTGCATTCCCGAACCTAAAATTCTCTAACTAGCTTCTAAGGGCTTCTTTCTACATGGAAATGAGGAGTAACAATCCAGGCCCATATCCTTATCTCGATCCTTAAACCAGTGTTACTGCTTTCAATGGCCAGAATGAAGGAGACACATAGCTTTCAAGGAAAGACATCTTGTGAGAGACACTCCTCACTGTTTAGGGACCTTGCTGTCATTTCAAAGTTATATATGTTGTTTCCACATGTATTTGCTGGCCAGTACCCTGGAAAAAAAGATGATAATCGTGACACACAAGTTGTCATTGTCCAACTATTAAGGCAATCCTTTGAACTGTATTAGATAATGGTCATGTTTCTGATAATAAAAGACACAGATGACAAGGATTAGAAAATCCCCAAGTCCTTGAAGAACCAATCAACACTACTGTTGCAGGTCGCTAAGGAAAGAAACCAGAAATAATCCTTCAGGCAAACACCATAGATTTATTAATACAGGGCTTTAAGCTCAAGTCACTTGTGTTCTGTTGTGATGAGATGAGATGAGCCATACATGCATCCTAAGGCATCAACTAAGGGGGACTAAAGAATTCCCTTGGCCTTATTCTCCTAGGTCCACACTTTAAATCTTAGCCTTCAAAGTACTACCATTCTGATGACAAAAAGAAACTCTAAAACAAAAGGAACATTAATTTTTGTAATATCAAAGATTAGTTGGCTTAATTTTAGTCTAAAATTTTTAAAGAGTCCCCTTCCAATGGGGGTTAAGGCCTCCAATAAGGAGAAGTTTCCAGGCCCATCTTAATACATAAGCAATATTGAAGGGAAAAGAGTAAAAAAGTTGTGTGAATACTATATATAGGTTCAGAAAGAAAAACAAAGGCTAAGAAAAAAACATGTGAAAGAAAAAAGTTCTATAATAAGTTATTTCTGTCACCCCAAAACTCCATTTTACTAACATTCTTGGCTCAGCTGTATACTTAAACTACTCTTTGTCCTTGGCTTAAATCAGTTTTTTTTTTTTTTTCAAACTACTATAGTACTTCCACTGGAATGATTTTGTGTGTGTGTGTGTGTGAGAGAGAGAGAGAGAGAGATGGATAGAGTTCAGAGTTAGGGTATGCACACACTAAAACTCTCAGCCTTTCCAACTCCATTACAGGACATGTCCCCATAGTATTTGAATCTTATACTAAACGACAGTGTTTCTTTCCTTTATAGAGAAATACCAGACTGAATTTGTGGCTTTACCTGAATTGGCTTCTTAGTGATATGGAAATTACAGTACTCTGAAACCAATTAAATCAAGATCTTTGGAGGTGAGGTTGAGCAATGGATTTTTTTAAAGCTCCCAGGTGTTTATAATATGTAAACAGCTGACTCGTAGGCCGGGGTTTTGGTCTTTCTCTACCCTCTCTGGATCTTTGGTTTCCTCATCTGTAAAATGAAGATAGGGCTTCCCTGATATCTCAGTTGGTAGAGAATCCGCCTGTGGTGTGGGAGACCTGCATTCAATATCTGAGTTGGGAAGATCTCCTGGACAAGGGAAAGGCTACCCACTCCAGTATTCTGGCCTGGAGAATTACACAGACTGTTTAGTCCATGGGGTTGCAAAAAGATGGACATGGCTGAGCAACTTTCATTTTCACTTCAAAATGAAGATACTAATGCCTAGAGCTTTTCATGGGAGCCACGAAAGAAGCATATTTTAATGTACAAGGTTATGCCCAAATGCAGAGGAATGTTATCCATTCAGTTCAATTGCTCAGTTGTGTCCAACTCTTTGTGACCCCATGGAGTGCAGCACACCAGGCCTCCCTGTCCATCACCAACTCCTGGAGCACTCAAACTCATGTCCATCGAGTCGATGACGCCATCCAACCATCTCATCCTCTGTCATCCCCTTCTCCTCCTGCCTTCAATCTTGCCCAGCATCAGGGTCTTTTCCAATGAGTCAGCTCTTTGCATCAGGAGGCCAGAATATTGGAGTTTTAGCTTCAGCATCAGTCCTTCCAGTGAATATTCAGGACTGATTTTCTTTAGGATTGACTGGTTGATCTCCTTGCAGCCCAAGGGACTTTCAACAGTCTTTTCCAACACCACAGTTCAAAAGCATCAGTTCTTCAGCACTCAGCTTTCTTTATGGTACAACTCTCACATCCATAATGACTACTGGAAAAACCATAGCTTTGACTAGACGGACCTTTGTTGGCAAAGTACTGTCTTTGCTTTTTAATATGCTGCCTAGGTTGGTCATAGCTTTTCTTCCAAGAAGCAAGCACCTTTTAATTTCATGGCTGCAGTCACCATCTGCAGTGATTTTGCTGTTGCTGCTGGTGCTAAGTCACTTCAGTCATGTCTGACTCTGTGTGACCCCATAGACAGGAGCCCACCAGGCTCCCCTGTCCCTGGGATTCTCCAGGCAAGAACACTGGACTGGGTTGCCATTTCCTTCTCCAATACATGAAAGTGAAAAGTGAAAGTGAAGTCGCTCAGTCATGTCCGACTCTTCAAGACCCCATGGACTGCAGCCTACCAGGCTCCTCCATCCATGGGATATTCCAGGCAAGAGTACTGGAGTGGGGTGCCATTGCCTTCTCTGGCAGTGATTTTGGAGCCTCCCCAAAAATAAAGTCTCACTGTTTCCATTGTTTTCCCATCTATTTTGCCATGAAATGATGGGACCAGATGGCATGATCTTAGTTTTCTGAATGTTGAGTTTTAAGCCAACATTTTCACTATGTACAACACATATGTGATCCTGTCTAAAACAACATAATAAAAGTTGAAAAAAAATTAATCCATCAATCATTTGGGTACTCTGCCTGCCTACATAACATGTATGAAGACTGAACACTTGTACAGATTTTGTGTACCTTTAAAGTAAACTTGATCTCAGTGACAATTAAAGAAATCAGCAATTGAGGACACAGGTCATTCTTTTATTTCTCTACCTCACTGGGATAGGGTTTAAAGAAATACAAAATCAATGAGACATCCAGACTTCTTAAAGTTGGTCCATTACAATGTGACCTTAGGATTGAATTAGCCTAGGCTTTCTCAGCTTCCCTGGTGGCTCAGATGGTAAAGAAACTCTCTGCAATGAAGGCAACCTGGGTTCGATACCTGGTTGGGGAAGATCCCCTGGAGAAGGGAATGGCAACCCACTCCAGTATTCCTGCCTGGAGAATTCCATAGACAGAGGAGCCTGGAGGGCTACAGTCCATGGGGTCACAAAGAGTCAGACATGACTGAGGGACTAACACTTCCACTTCCACTTCTATGGGACTTGTAGATCCCATTCCTGAGGTCTGTCAGAGGTTGAAGGGAAGGGGCTCAAAAAAAGGACACCTCTTCTTAAAGACAGTATGTATGAAAAGCCAGAAGGGAGAGCTACCCATTAGGAAGAGCTACTGCTATAGAAGCCAGGAAGGAGGGAAGTGGCTTTCTGATTTGAGAAAGTATATTATTTGGGGATGTAGTATCCCCAGAAGGATCTATAACCACAAGGAACGTGTTTCCTGACCTCCAGGCCCCAGAACAGAGTATCCAGACCCATTCCTGTCCTGTCCATTACAGATACTGGGAAATTCCAAGTGGGGCCACTTCTATTCTCCTATTAGGAGTCATACTTCTGGCTACTTGTTTATTTGGTAAAAATGGAATTCTGTACCACTTATAAAATGAATTTCTTATATCTTCCTTATTTTGAAAGTATAATATATATTCTTAATTTGTCATTTTTGCCATGACTTTTAAGAGTTAATTTGAACGTTATTTTAAAATGCAAAATTATATTTTAAAAAAGTGTAAGTTGCTCAGTCATGTCCGACTCTTTGCGACCACACGAACTGTAACCCACCAGTTTCCTCTGTTCATGGAATTCTCTAGGCAAGAATACTGGAGTGGGTTGCCATTCCCTTCTCCATTATTTAACAAAGCACTCCTTTATCCTTACTT
>SJYQ01011900.1:0-34017 GCA_006410935.1 Redunca redunca
AGAACCCTTTCCTTTGTGATTACAGATGGAGTCACAGAAACACAAGAAGCTAGATGAGCAATGGAAATGGGAACGGAGATTCTATAGTCTTGTTTTTCTACATCTCACTTTTACTGCATTTGCTTGACTAATTGTCTATCTGGCCCACCGAATTATAGTTTCTACCTACATAGGAGTTGTCCATGTTCTGCTTCTGCTACCAGTAATGTATGCAAATATTTGGCAGCCTTTTCTTGTAGTTTATATATTAATGTTCTTTATCACACTTTCCCTGATTTAGCTCCATGGTATGGTAAACATAATTAAAGCTAAACAAGTACTTGCGCTTTCCTCTCTTTGTTAGACTTTCTTGGAATGAGATTGAGATCATATGATTAGCATTGGTTAATCATCCAAGAGCCTGATGATACATTCCAACTTCTCGTCAGAGTCCATTAATACTTTTTTTGCCCCTGCTATGTCTCTTTCATGACTGAAAACTTGAATGGCATTTGTTCCAGATAGTATAGGTTCAAGATAGATGAGGGATATAAAATTCATCTAAGAACTGGCTTGATGGAGAAATACATTTTTAATATGTTAAACCACTATAATAACTTAAATGGGTAGGCATGTATGTATGACCTCTGTTTATCTCTGGTTCTATTTCTCTCTGAAAATTAACTTCAAAGGTACAAATAATGGTACATGGGGCACTTTCTGAATATAAGACAAAGTTTTCCTCAAACCAGCAGAATGTATTGTTCCCATATCCTGTAAATTTGAACTAAGAATAGCTATTTACAAACTGAAGAATTATTAGCAATCATCCCAGGATTATGATACATAGGTCTGTTCTTAAGGTTTATTGTATGTTAGCACATTTTTTAATTTCAACCTTTTTATGTTATGATAAACTGGAAAAAATTCTATTACACATATTGAAAGTCCATATTACAACAGAACAAATGCTATTTATCTATAAGGTGATGACATTGAAGGACATGGAAATTGACATGCTGCAATGTATGAGGTCACAAAGAGCAGGACAAGACTTAACGACTGAACGACAACATTCATGACTCCAACTCTAGAACTAGTTAATTATATTTCTCTAGGAATCTGTACTTTTGACAAGCTGTCTAGATAATTCTTAAACTGACTGAAATCAGTTTAAGAAATTCCCTTTAGGTGATTCATTTAATTTAAATATTTGTAGGATGAGTTATAGAGTATTTATACCTGCCATCAGGAAACGATATCTATCACCAATGCTATCATTTTTTAAAAGGCTATTCTTTTGGGAGTAATTTTATGTTCACAACAAAATTGAGAGGAGAGTACAGAGATTTCCCATATTTTCTCTGCCTTCAAACATGCATAGATCTATCCTCTATTATCAACATTCCTCACCAAACTGGTACATTCGTTGCAAGTGATGAACCTACACTGATATATCATAATCACCCAAAGACCATAGCTTAGAGTTCATTCTTTTTCTGGGTGTTGTACATTTTTTTAAGTTTTGACATTTGTATGATAGCATCTATTCATCATTATGGTACCATGCAGAGTATGTTCCTGCCCAAAATATCCTCTGCCCTTTGCTTATACATTCCTGCCCCTGAACCTAACCCTTTGCAACTGATTTTACTGTGTCTATAGTTTTGTCTTTACCAGAAGATAACAGAGTTGAACTCATTTCATATTAATCCTCTTCAGATTAGCTTCTTTCATTTAGTGTTATAAGGTTGTCTTCTTCATATCTTTTCATAATTTGATAACTCATTACTTTTCAATATTAAAAAATTATGTTGCTTAAATTTATCCCAAACTCTTTATCTAATCATCTACTGAAGGATACCCTGGTTGCTTCTGTTCCATCAAGTTTTGATGAAGAGCAAAGATATCTTTGGAAGTAGAAACATGATGCTGGGGGTTGCCTGGGCCTTGGATCTCTGCCTTCTAGTAAAAAAAAGCCACAGTGAAATGGTTGGAAGTCTTGATAACTGGTCAAACTTGGCTCTCATATTTATTAAATAATTATCTTGGAACGTTTGTTTAAGCTATTTGAGCCTTCGCTGCTGGATTTGAAAAATTCAGAAAATATCATATTATCTCCTGTGGTTCTTTGAGAATTAAATAAGATTGTTTCTGTATTGCTAACAAGACCAGGAGCTAATGTGGCTCAGATCATGAACTCCTTATTGCCAAATTCAGATTGAAATTGAAGAAAGTGGGGAAAAACACTAGACCATTCAGGTATAACCTAAATCAAATCCCTTATGATTATACAGTGGAAGTGAGAAGTAGACTTAAAGGACTAGATCTGATAGAGTGCCTGATGAATTATGGATGGAGGTTTGTGACATTGTACAGGAGACAGGGATCAAGAGCATCCCCAAGAAAAAGAAATGCAAAAAGGCAAAATGGCTCTCTGAGGAGACCTAACAAATGGCTGTGAAAAGAAGAGGAGTGAAAAGCAAAAGAGAAAAGGAAAGACATAAGCATTTGAATGCAGAGTTCCAAAGAATAGCAAGAAGAGATAGGAAAGCATTCTCAGTGATCAATGCAAAGAAATAAAGGAAAACAACAGAATGGGAAAGACAAGAGATCTCTTCAAGAAAATTAGAGATACCAAGGGAACATTTCATGCAAAGAAGGGCTCAATAAAGGACAGAAATGGTAGGGACTTAAAAGAAGCAGAGTTATTAAGAGATGGCAAGAATACACAGAAGAACTGTACAAAAAAGAACTTCACGATCCAGATAATCATGATGGTGTGAGCACTCACCTAGAGCCAGACATCCTGGAATGTGAATTCAAGTGGGCAATAGGAAGCATCACTTTGAACAAAGCTAGTGGAGGTAACGGAATGCTAGTTGAGCTATTTTAAATCCTAAAAGTGATGCTGTAAAAGTGCTACACTCAATATGCCAGCAAATTTGGAAAACTCAGCAGTGACCACGGGACTGGAAAAGGTCAGTTTTCATTCCAATCCCAAAGAAAGGCAATGCCAAAGAATGTTCAAACTACTGCACAATTGCACTCATCTCACACGCTAGGAAAGCAATGCTCAAAATTTTCAAGCCAGGCTTCAGAACTATGTGAACCGTGAACTTCCAGATGTTCAAGTTGGATTTAGAAAAGGGCAGAGGAACCAGAGACCAAATTGCTGACATCCTTTGGATCATCAAAAAAGCAAGAGAGTTCCAGAAAAATATCTATTTCTGCTTGATTGACTATGCCAAAGCCTTTGACTGTGTGGATCACAATAAACTGTGGAAAATTCTGAGAGAGATGGGAATACCAGACCACCTGACCTGCCTCTTGAGAAATCTGTATGCAAGCCAGGAAGCAACAGTTAGAACTGGACATGGAACAACAGACTGGTTCCAAATAGGAAAAGAAGTATGTCAAGGCTGTTTATTGCACCCTGCTTATTCAACTTATATGCAGAGTACATCATGAGAAACGCTGGGCTAGAAGAAGCACCAGCTGGAATCAAGATTGCTTGGAGAATATCAATAACCTCAGATATGCAGATGACACCACCCTTACGGCAGAGAGTGAAGAACTAAAGAGCCTCTTGAAAGTTAAAGAGGAGAGTGAAAAAGTTGGCTTAAAGCTCAACATTTAGAAAACTAAGTTCATGGCATCCAGTCCCATCACTTCATGGGAAATAATTGGGGAAACAGTGGAAACAGTGTCAGACTTTATTTTGGGGGGCTCCAAAATCACTGCAGATGGTGACTGCAGCCATGAAATTAAAAGGTGCTTACTCCTTGGAAGAAAAGTTATGACCAACCTAGATAGCATATTCAAAAGCAGAGACATTACTTTGCCAACAAGGTCCATCTAGTCAAGGCTATGGTTTTTCCTGTGGTCATGTATGGATGTGAGAGTTGGACTGTGAAGAAGGCTGAGCACTGAAGAATTGTTGCTTTTGAACTGTGGTGTTGGAGAAGACTCTTGAGAGTCCCTTGGACTGCAAGGAGATCCAACCAGTCCATTTTAAAGGAGATCAGTCCTGTTTGTTCTTTGGAAGGAATGATGCCAAAGCTTAAACTCCAGTACTTTGGCCACCTCATGAGAAGAGGTGACTCACTGGAAAAGACTCTGATGCTGGGAGGGATTTGGGGCAGGAGATAAAGGGGACGAGAGAGGATGAGATGGCTGGATGGCATCACCGACTCGATGGACGTGAGTTTGAGTCAACTCCAGGAGTTGGTGATGGACAGGAAGGCCTGGTGTGCTGCAATTCATGGGGTCACAAAAAGTTGGACACGACTGAGCGACTGAACTGAACTGAACTGACTGACCCGTATCCACATTATAGCTGCCATATTCTGGTACTACACAATGAAAATGATGGACCTCTATACTTCTTAAGCTACTTTGTCATAAGTTGACAATATTTAGCAATAAAGTAGTATAACAAACAATTATATGGAGTTCACAGATGCTTATCACTCTGAACAAGACAGATTTTATGGCAGTATCCTTCTTAGAAGCCAGTAAAAACCGCTGAATAAATACATTATTCAGCAATTAATTTCTTTTCAATCATTTCATGTAAAAGTAATCACTAGGACGNNNTAGGACGGTATCCATTTAAAGGGCAAACTCTAATAAAGGAATGAAGCTGCTTCAGCTGATATGTATCTATATATGATTTAATTGTAATTGAGGAGCATAGATCTGACAGAACAAAATCTTCAAATATCTCTATATTGAATGGCCAGACCTACTCCTAGGTTAATTCAGAATAAGGCATGCATATTCTAAAGGAATCATAATCTGCAGGTTAACCCAGCAATGCTTTCTTGTTTGCTTTTAAAATTTTTATTTTTATAATAATATGTGTTTTAAAAACTGAATTCAAATAGTTCAGTCTTGATCAGTTGTTATTTGCCCAGGGGTGAGCCAGGAGCCGTTCTATTGTACAGAAATGAGTTTGCACCTCAGTGAGGATTCACACCTGGTTAGGTAGTCAAGCCAGATTTTGCCCCGAAAAAGAAAAGGAAGTTATCACCTTTTGAAACTGTTCCTCCTGTTTGAGTCTGAATCTGAATCAGGGAACTAATAAAGGGTACCTGAAAATGTCCAAGAAATGACTTACCTGACTATATGTGCTAATGTTGGCATTTAAAATGAGTGCCCCATCCTCAAAAAAAAAAAAAGATAAAAAGAAATAAAATAATAAAATCAGTATCCATATTTTGCATTTAATATAGTACAATTAATTCAAAACATATTTAGAGACAAATTTTTTTCTTTTCATTCCTTATCCCCATTATGTTAACCTAAATTGCTGAAAATAATGTTCCTAATGGGAAATTTACCTTATGTGTAAAGTTAACTTATAGCTGTAAATTCTCCAATACCACTCTACTTTTTCTATTTAAATTAAAAAAAAAAAAAAAAAAAAGCTTTGGTAAGAAGCTTTCTTAAAAAATATCATTTCAAAAAAGAAAGGGAGGCTATTTCAATAGTCGAAGAGAGATTATGGCAGTACGAAAAACCTTTGACCGTGGGATCTGCAACTATCACAGATGTCAGTCAGGAGAGAAGTTTTCTTTTACAGGGAGAAGTAAACAAGGCTACAAAGAATCAGACACAGACAAATAATCAGGACATGTCTTTCTTTTTGTCTGCCAATTTTAGGGAAAGGCAATAAGAGGAAGGGTGTTCCATGTTCAGTGCTTACTCAGACTGAGCATGGACTAGAGTTTGAAGAACTAGAAGAAAAGTCTGACTAAAGTTAGTAAAATAGTAATGGTGAACGCTTTTCCTGATGGATCAGTGAGTACAAACAGTTCAGTTAATAATTTATAAGCAAAGAATGGGAATTTGGAGGATGATGCCTGACATTGTCTTAAGTAATTAAGCAGGAGGGCAGAAACATCCATTAACTCTATCTAAACCACAGGAAAGATGATGATTCTCTACATTAAGCCATTTTTCAGAATACTAAAGTGTGGAGGTCTTTAGGAAAGTCACTTTACCATTACTGTATTCCAGGAGCTCAGAATTTACATAATGTTAACAATGTCTTCTCCCAGTCCTCTATACTTTCCGATCATAGTCTCTTCTCCAGTTATAGCATATAATTTGTACACTATAGATAATGGAATTTATAATATAATTTATATATATACCATTTTAGTATATTTTTGTCTTTTAGTAATAAAATTAGTCTATAATTTTCAGAAATGTTTTAAGAGCACTAGAAAGATGGTGACTCTACTTCTCAACTTTCTCTAATGCCTCCACACCTTTTGTCTCTCACCTCTGTGTGTTAGATTTGACCAACAATTCTCTCACTAGTCTCATTGCAATGGTTTCTTTAGTATTCTCTTGGCCCTCAATCCTCTCATGCTGTGTATCCTAAGGTTAAAGTTATATTTTTGAAATGCAAAACTTTCATATAATCTCATGGCCCAAAACAACTTAATGACTCCTATGCATGACAAGATAAAATCCAAGTCCTTCTGAATTATATAATTAATTATTTCAGACATGGCCCATTTCAAGATTTCCAGTCTCATTATTACCTGCAGATTACATTCTGGGCACCACTATAACAAAATATTGCAAGTAATCTTTGCACATGTGAAATCCTTCTGTTAATTCAGCATTTAGTATTCATCTGCCTCATTAATATAATGATTTCCTCTCTCATGGAGAATTCCTATGGTTCTTTTAAACTTGGTTTAAATTTCATCTCATTTGCTAGCCTTGTGTGGAGAGTTCCATGATATTTATACTTTTCTTCTGTATTCTCACATCACTTTGAGATCACTATCATTAAAATAATTTTCCTCCTGTATTCAAGAAATTCTAAGTGCTGTACATTAATTTTAGAAATTATGTCTTCTTGTTTATTTATATGGTATAAGAGAATTGTCAATACAAAGTAGGAAATCAAGAGATATATGGAGTAACAGGCAAGTTGGCCTAGGAATGCAAAATGAAGCAGGGCAAAGGCTAACAGGGTTTTGCCAAGAGAACATATTGATTGTAACAAATACCCACTTGCAGCAACACAAAAGATGACACTACACAAGAACATCACAAAATGGTCAACACCAAAATCAGATTGATGGTATATTCTTTGCAGTCAAAGATTGAGAAGTGCTATACTATCTGAAAAAACAATACCTGGAACTGACTGTAGCTCAAATCATGAACACCTTATTGCAAAATTCAGACCTAAATTGAAGAATGTAGGGAAAACGAGTAGGCCATTCAGGTACAACCTTAATCAAATTTCTTGTGATTATACAGTGAAAGTGACAAATAGATTCAAGGGATTAGATCTGACAGATTCCTGAAGAACTGTGGGCAGAGGTTCGTAATATTGTACAGGAAACGGTGACCAAAACCACTGAGAAAGTTAAAGCTTAGGCAGGCAATCCAAGGCATTTTAAGGAGGAGGTGAACATTCTCAATCATGCTTGCCTTAAGCCTTCTGTAGCAATGAATCTTGCCCAAGAACTGGCCTTTCTTTAGGTCTGGAACTAATGTATATACAGCAGTAATATATCTTACTCATGGAAAATGCTTTTCATAGATTGCACTATGTTTTCTTAGGCTCTATGTTAATGATTACAATTGTAACAAATCTTGCCTGTGAACTTGTTTCTCAACAATATATCTCACCCAGAGGCACATTGCCTGGAACCTGGTCTCCCTGGTTAATCTCATGCCAAAGTTTTCTCAGGATATATGTCTTGGGAAAGGGTTTGGTGGAACTCTTGCAAACTTGAGGTATTCTTTTATCTATTTTCAGTGGCCAGTTGAAAAGTATATAATGCTTTACTTAAACTAGTAAGGCAGGTACTCTCCTACCCCCTTCCAGTGCCTTTTGCTGGAGGTGTTCTCTATCCTTTTCACTCTAATAAACTTTGTTACCCAAAGCTCTGTGTGACTGAGACTGCATCTTTTGGATTCCAGAGTGAAATTTTCTCCTTTGGAGATCACGGATTCTGGCACTGTTCACTGTAAGCTATCAACATGTCCAAGAAAAAGAAATGAGAAAAGGAAAAATGGTTGTTTAAGGAGGCCTTACAAATAGCTGCCCCCAAAGGAAGGCAGCACCAAAGAATGATCAAACTATAGCACAATTGTGCTCCCTTTACATATTGTAAGATAATGCTCAAAATCCTTCAAGCTAGGTTTCAGCAGTACTTGAATCGAGAAACTCCAGATGTACAACTGGATTTACAAAAAGCAGAGGCACCAGAGATCAAATTGTCAACATCTGTTGAATCATATAAAAAGTAAGAGGATTCCAGAAAGCATCTACTTCTGCCTCATTGACTATTCTAAAGCATTTGACTGTGAATCAGCACAAACTGTGGAAAATTCCTAAAGAGATGGGAATACCAGACCATCTTATCTGCCTCCTGACAAACTTGTATGTAAGTCAAAAAGTAACAGTTAGAACCAGATATGGAAGAAAGAAATAGTTCAAAATTGGTAAAGGAGTACATCAAAGTTGTATATTGTCACCCTGCTTATTTAACTTATATGTAGAGAACAGAGCTATATATTTTTTTCAATTGTTATGTATAAATGTGAGATTTAGAACATAAAGAAGGCTGAGCACTGAAAAATTGATGCTTTCTAATTGTGGTACTGGAGAAGCATTTTGAGGGTCCCTTGGACATCCAGGAGATCAAACCACTCACTCTTGAAGGAAATCAATCCTAGATATTCATTTGAAGGACTGATGCTGAAACTGAAGATCCAATATTTTGGTCACCTAATGAGAAGGGTCGACTCATTGGAAAACACCTTGATGCTGTGAAAGATTGTGGACAAGAAGAGAAGATGGTGACAGAGGCTGGGATGAGTGAATGGCATCATCNCAGAGGCTTGGATGAGTGAATGGCATCATCAACTCAATGGATACAAGTATGAGCAAACTCCAGGAAATAATGAAGCACAGAGAAGACTGGCCTGCTGCAGTCCATGGGGTTGAAAAGAATCAGATACACCTGAGTGAATGAACAACAACAATTGAAAATCAATCCATATGTCATTTTTATAATGAAGGAAAGATGTAAAACTCTCTTTAGAAACAGGGAAAATAATAAAGGTCATCCAAAAGAAAAGCTTAATTTTCCATGAAGATTATCAGAAATTGCTATTTTACAGCTTCCCCCAAAATAACAGTTTTATAGTGAATACAGAAGAAAAATAAAAAGCAAATAATCTGTATTATGCCCAGACAAATTATTTCCTTTTTTAATTTTCAGCTGTATGAAAATAGAGAGTGCCTATGGGGAATGCTCATAATCACAAAAATAAAAATAAAAAATAATTTATTATTAAGCTTTCATTATTTTTAATTCTATACTTACTCCCATTTTCATTCCTCACAATTTTACGGGCTACAATTTTAAGCTTTTTTGTCTCCACATCTTATGTACATTTTTAAAGGATGATTCTAAAAATCTCAGTTTAGCACACTTGTATTATTTTGACTAATGAAGACTGATTCAGAAATACTAGTGTCAAATCTTTGAAATGTCACCAAAGTCATTGTTTTTTCATGACTATAAAATGAAATTTTTCCTCTGCAAAACAAGTTTTCTTCACCTGTGTTTCAATAAATCGCNCTTCTTAATATATCTTTATCTTTTCATCAAGAATAGTGAATGATATAGTAAAAAAGAAAAATATTTATCTCTTTTGTACTTCACTTATTTTATATTGAGACAGTAACTATGTAGTCATAACTCATGATAAATTTTTAAATTTACAATAGGCCTCTGGCTCCCCTGGTGGCTCAGCTATTAAAGAACCCACCTGCCAATGCAGGAGATGTGAGATGCAAATTTGATACCTGGCGTGGGAAGATCCCCTGGAGAAGGAAATAGCAACCTGCTCCAATATTCTTGCCTGGAAAATCTCATGGACAGGGGAGCCTGGTAGGCTACAGTCCATGGGGTTGCAAGGAGTTGAATATTACTGAGCATGCACACACACAGACAAACACACAGGCCTCTCATGCCAAATGTGAATATATTCTTAAACTTTGTGTTATAGCATAATTACTTCCTTTACACATTTGAAACTGTTTTTTAAAAATGTACGTGATAACAATTTATTGTTTGATAGGAAGATGTGGTGTTTAGGAAGTCGTTTAATAATTAACTGCTGTTTTTAGAAGAAATAAATATGGCAATTATATTACAAGATATAAATCATTTTATAATAGAAAATGAAATTTTTTTGGTATGTCTGAAAGGAGTCAAAATTACAGAATTAATTTTTTTCATATTTGCAGTATCATTTGTTTTATTTTATATTTACCATCATCACAGATTGGAAAGTACTTTGCCATTTAAACAAATTTGAACAATGGGAGAATAAAGGCATCAGCTGTAAATTGCTTTTTAAAATAGCATCATCCATGACATATACCATTCATAGACCACTCAGGTGTGACCTAAATCAAAGCCCTTAAGATTATACAGTGGAAGTGACAAATAGATTCAAAGATTAGATCTGATAGAGTGCCTAAAGAACTATGGACAGAGGTTCATTATATTATACAGGAGGCAGTGATCAAGACCATCCCCAAGGAAAAGAAATACAAAAAGTCAAATGGTTGTCTTAGGAAGCCCTACAGATACCTGATAAAAGAGCAAAGGAAAAAAAGAAATACCTATCTGAATGCAGAGTTATAAGAATATCAAGGTAAAATAAGAAAGCTTTCTTCACAGATCAAAGTGAAGAAATAGAGTAAAGAATATAATGGGAAAGACTAGAAATCTCTTCAAGAAAATTAGAGATATCAAGGGAACATTTAATGCAAAGATCAGATCAATAAAGGACACAAACAAAGTTGACATAACAGGAACAGAAGATATTAAGGAAATGTGGCAAGAATACACAGAAGAACTATACAAAAAAGATTTTTTTTTTTTTTGTCTTTCACAGAAATCTCATTTATTCTGATGATTTAATCCACAGGTTTACAATGACTTCTCAACCAACGAATACTTAACACATCCCTGAATGCATACTGAGATATTGTCATGTTGGTATTTTACACAGAACTTAGCAAAACACAATCAAAACTCACGTCAGGTGGACTTTTAACTATACATATATTTCAGGTTAGAAGATTATTATTTTGTATATAATACCTTACGTTAGTAAATTTAACTCTATTTGTATTCAGTTTCTGCTATGAACTGGGTACCGGTACAGGAATCACAGATGCATTTGAAAAAAAAAAAAAAGAATGTAGTCCTTTCTCTTCAAGGATCTTCTAACAATCTAGTATGAAAGAAGAAGAAATAATTGCAATATAAGTTAATGATTTCTATGGGGGAATTTTAAATATATGACTCTTGAGGGCATTGGATATAACACATTTTTAGATGAGTTAAGATGTTTGACACAGATTTCTAAAGGAAAATACATTCAAAATAATTTTGAAGTATGAATAGGATATAATAAGCCAATGGATAAAGAGGGGAGAATGATCAAGACACAAAAAGCCATAATAACCTATGTGTTTGACGATATTAAATATGTCAGTAAATGCAAAACATAGTTAAAGAACAGTGGTTAAATATGAGACTAGAGATTAACTGTGAATCTAATCATGAAAAGCTGTGAATGTTATGATAATTGTGTGCCAAATTGATGAAGTAGAAAATGAAATGACATGAAGAGATTGGCACTGGAAACTATTTAAAGCCATGCCTACAAAAAAGATTTTTAAAACCCAGAAAACCACCCACAGTGGTGTGATCACTCACCTAGAGCCAGATATCCTGGAGTCTGAATTCAAGTGAGTCTTAGGAAGCATCACTATGAACAAAGCTAGTGGAGATGATGGAATTCCAGCTGAGCTATTTCAAATCCTAAAACATGATGTTGTTCAAGTGCTGCACCCAATATGCCAGCAAATTTGGAAAACTCAGCAGTGGCCACAGGACTGGAAAAGGTGTTTTCATTCCAGTCCCAAAGAAAGGCAATGCCAAAGAATGTTCAAATTACAGCAAAATTGCACTCGTCTCACACGCTAGCAAAGAAATACTTAAAATTCTCCAAGCCAGGCTTCAACAGTACATGAAGTGTCAACTTCCAAATGTACAAGCTAGATTTTAAAAGGCAGAGGAACCAGGGATTGCCAATGACACTTAGATTAGAGAAGAAGCAAGAGAATTCCAGAAAAATATCTACATCTGCCTTATTGACTACACCAAAGACTTTGACTGTGTGGATCAAAACAAACCGTGGAAAATTCTTAAAGAGATAGGAATACAAGACCATCTTACCTGCCTTCTGAGAAATCTGTATACAGGTTAAGAAGCAACAGTTAGAACTGGACTTGGAAAAATGGACTGGTTCCAAATTGGGAAAGGAATACTTCTAGGCTGTATATTGTCACCCTGTTTATTTAACTTATATGCAGAGTGCCTCATATGACATGTCATGCTGAGTGAAGGACAAGCTAGAATCAAGGTTTTGGGAGAAATATCAATAACCTGTGATATAGAGATGACACCACCCTTAAGGCAGAAAGCAAAGAGATACTAAAGAGCCTCTTGATGAAAGTTAAAGAGGAGAGTGAAAAAACTGGCTTAAAACTCAATATTCAAAAAACGAAGATCATGTCATCCAGTCCCATCACTTCATGGCAAATAGATGGGGAAACAGGGAGAGACCTTATTTTCTTGAGCTCCAAAATCACTGAAGATGGTCACTAAGCCATGAAATTAAAAGACACTTGCTCCTTGGGGGGGAAAAAAAAAAAACAACTGTGACCAACCTAGACAGCATATTTTAAAAAGAGAGAGATTTTACTTTGCTGGCAAATATCTGTCTAGTCAAAGCTATGGCTTTTCCAGTAGCCCTGTATGAGAGTGAGAGTTGAACTATAAAGAAAGCTGAGCACCAAGGAACTGATGCTTTCGAACTGTGGTGTTGAAGAAGACTCTTGAGAGTCCCTTGGACTGCAAGGAGAACAAGCCAGTCAATTGTAAAGGAAATCAGCCCTGAATATTCTTTGGATGGACTGATGCTGAGGCTGAAGATCCAACACTTTGGCCACCTGATAGGAAGAACTGACTCATTGTGAAAGACCCTGATGCTGGGAAAGATTGAAGGCAGAAGGAGAAGGGGATGAGAGGATGAGATAGTTGGATGGCATCACCAACTCAATGGACATGAATTTGAACAAGCTCCAGCAGTTGGTGATGGACAGAGAAATCTGGCGGGCTGCAGTCCATGGGGTCACAAAGAGTCAGACATGACTGAGAAACTTAACTAAACTGAACTGATGACATACAGAAACACACCAATATTTTATTTTAATATGCTGTCACATCCTACTCTTTGCCACTTCATGGACTACATTCCATGGAGTTCTCCAGGACAGAATATTGGAATGGGTACCCTTTACCTTCTCCAGCCATGAAATTAAAAGACACTTACTCCTTGGAAGAAAAGTTATGACCAACCTAGATAGTATATTCAAAAGCAGAGACATTACTTTGCCAACAAAGGTCCATCTAGTCAAGGCTATGGTTTTTCCAGTGATCATGTATGGATGTGAGAGTTGGACTGTGAAGAAAGCTGAGTGCTGAAGAATTGATGCTTTTGAACTGTGATGTTGGAGAAGACTCTTGAGAGTCCCTTGGACTACAAGGAGATCCAACCAGTCCATTCTGAAGGAGATCAGCCCTGGGTGTTCTTTGGAAGGAATGATGCTAAAGCTGAAACTCCAGTACTTTGGCCATCTCATGTGAAGAGTTGATTCATTGGAAAAGACTCTGATGCTTGGAGGGATAGAGGGCAGGAGGAGAAGGGGACAACAGAGGATGAGATGGCTGGATGCCATCACTGCCTCGATGGCCGTGAGTCTGAGTGAACTCTGGGAGTTGGTGATGGACAGGGAGACCTGATGTGCTGCGATTCATGGGGTCACAAAGAGTCAGACATGATTGAGCGACTGAACTGACTGACCTTCTCCAGGGGATCTTCCCTACCCAGGGATCAAACCCAGGTCTCCTACATTGCAAGCAGATTCTTTAATAGCTGAGCCATTACAAAAGCCCAAGAATACTGGAGTGAAGCCTATCTCTTCTCTAGCACATCTTCCCAAATCAGGAATTGAATTGGGCTCTCCTGTATTGCAGGTGGATTCTTTACCAGCTAAACTGCCAGGGAATCCCAACATACACAGAGGGTAAGAACAAATCAGGGAAGTAAACTATTCATCTCAATTGTCATGTTTTCAATATGCATTTATTTTGTGCCTTCTGTAATCTGAGCAGTGTGCTGTACAGTGAACATAAAGGCTGAATAATGCAAGAATTAAACACACAAGGTGTTATGGTGACATGAAATAAATATGCTACCCTTCTGAGTGCTACCCTGTTTCTGATTCACAGAAACAGTTTTGTTTTGTTTTTGTTTTTGTTGTTGTTTTTGAGAATTCAGTCATGAAATAGAAGAATTTCTGATACTATAATCAGAATCAGAACTATATTGAGAGGGTAGAAAATTATTCAGAACAGATAAAAATGAATGTACAAACTCTTGATAATATGAAATACCCTGATTCTGGCTGAGAATTCACCAGTTGCCTATCATTGACGTGCAGCAAGGAGGAACAGGAGAAAACATACTGTAAAGAACATTAACTGCTAAGTTAAAGTATTAAAATATATTCTTCAAGTTATAAGTATCTGACTCTTGTGGTCAGATTAGTGTTGTATAAGATCAGAGAGAGATCTTGTATGGCAGAGAGAGAGCAAGATGGTGGAGCAGTAGGTGGACATGGAGTACATCTCTCTCCACAGATACATCAGGAATGCATCATCAGGCACAGAAGTGCATGAAGAACACCAGCTGAGGGTGGACAGGTGTACCTGGCCAATGGAAAAAAATACATAGGACCATGCAAACTGAAAATTAAGCCCTGATCCTTTGGAGTGGTGGCACTGACTCCAACACCCTAGACTACCAGAAAACTAACCATAGGGAGCATCAAATAGTGAGAATTCACACAAAAGAAACCACTTGAATACAAGACCCCACATCACCCAACCATCAGTAGCATCCTGTGCAGGATGCCACACCTACACAATAAACAAAGCAAAAATAGAAACCCAATCATCAACTGACAGAATTACCATCTCACTCAGCCTTGATCGTCAGAGGAAAAACAAACAAACAAACAAAACCTCTGCACAAATCTCACCCTATACAAAGCTTACAGAAAGCACTGGACCAACCTTAGGAGGGTAGAAACCAAAAAGAAGAAAGAATTCAAGCTTGAATCCTGAAAAAAAGGAGACCTCAAACACAATAAGCTAAAAAAGTAATGAAAAGGAAAAGAAATGCTACACAAATGAAGGAACAAACTAGAAACACAGAAGTCCAAATAAATGAGGAAATAGGCAAACTACACGAAAAAGAATTCAGAATAATGATAGTAAAGATGATCAAAAACCTTGAAACAAAATGGAGAAAGTGCAAGAATCAATTATCAAAGACCTAGTAGAATTAAGAATAAACATACAGGGACAAACAACACAATTTTTCAAATTCAAAATACTCTAGAAGGAATCAATAGCAGAATATCAGTCAGCTGGGAGAAAAATGGTGGAAATAACTTCTGAATAGCAGAATAAAGTAAAAAGAATGAAAAGAACTGAGGATAGTCTCAGAGATCTCTGGGATAATATCAAACATACCAACATTTGAATTGTAGCGGTCCCAGAAGAAGAAGAGAAAAAGAAACGGTATGAAAAAATTTTTGAAGAGATTTTAGTTGAAAATTTCCCCAACATGGAAAAGGAAAAAGCCTTGTCCATTAGAGAAAAAGCAAACAAACAACTACAACAACGAAAGAAAAACTCAGCACAAATCTCAATCTATACAAACCAGCTCAATACCAGAAAAATAAACGACCCAATCAAAAAAAAAAAAAAAAANAAAAAAAAAAAAAAGGGCCAAAGAATTAAACAGACATTTCTCCAAAGAAGACATACAGATGGCTAACAAATACATGAAAAGATGCTCAACGTCACTCATCATCAGAGAAATGTAAATCAAAACCACAGTGAGGTACCATTTTATGCCAGTCAGAATGGCTGCTATCAAAAAGTCTACCAACAATAAATGCTGGAGAGGTTGTGGAGAAAAGGGAACCTTAGTGTGGAGATTCCTTAAAAACTGGAAATAGAACTGCCATACAACCCAGCAATCCCACTGCTGGGCATACACACTGAGGAAACCAGAACTGAAAGAGACACATGCACCCCAATGTTCATCACAGCGCTGTTTACAATAGATAGGACATGGAAGCAACATAGATGCCCATTGGCAGATGAAAGGATAAGAAAGGTGTAGTACATATATATAATGCAACAATGCTCAGCTATTAAAAAGAATACATTTGAATCCATTCTAATGAGGTGGATGAAACAGGTGCCTATTATACACAGTGAAGTAAGCCAGAAAGAAAAACACCAATACAGTATATTAATGCATATATATGGAATTTAGTAAGATGGTAATGATGACTCAATATGCAAGGTGGCAAAAGAGACAGAGATATAATGAACAGACTTTTAGACTCTGTGGGAGAAGGTGAGGGTGGGATGATTTCAGAGCATAACATTGGAACATCTATAACACCATATGTAAAATAGATGATTGGTCGAAGTTCAATGCATGAAACAGAGTACTCAAAACCGGTGCACTGGGACAACCCAGAGGAAGGGGATGGGGAGGGAGGTAGGAATGGTTTGCAGGATGGGGGACACATGTACACTTGTGGCTGATTCATGTCAATGTATGGCAAAACCACCACAATATTNACCCAGAGGAAGGGGATGGGGAGGGAGGTGGGAATGGTTTGCAGGATGGGGGACACATGTACACTGTGGCTGATTCATGTCAATGTATGGCAAAACCACCACAATATTGTAAAGTAATTAGTCTCCAATTAAAATAAATAAAATAATTTTAAACATAAAGCTTGCACAAACCATTGGACCAAGCTTAGAAGGGCAGGAACCAAAAGGAAGAAAGAATTCAACCTTCTTCAAGGAAATAATTCATCTTTCTTTGAAGCCTGGGTAAAGGAGACCTCAAACACAATAAGTTCAAAAAAGGAAAATAATGAACAGGCAGAGAAATACTACACAAATGAAGGAAAAAACTAGAAACACAGAAGTCCAAATGAAGAGGAAATAGGAAAACTACCTGAAAAATAATTCATAATAATGAACATAAAAATGATCAGAAACCTTGAAAACAAAATGGAGAAAATACAAGAATCAATTAGCCAAGACCTAAAAGAATTAAAGAATAAGCTTACAGAAACAAACAGCACAATTACTGAAATTTAAAATAATCTAGAAGAAATCAATAGCAGAATATCTGAAGCAGAAGAACAAATCAGTGACCTGGAAGATAAAATGGTGGAAATAAATTCTGAAGAGCAGAATAAAATAAAAAGAATGAAAAGAACTGAGGACAATCTGAGAGACCTCTGGGACAATATCAAACGAGCCAACATTAGAATTATACAGGCCAGAATAAGAAGAGTAAAAGAAAGAGTATGGGAAATTTTTTGAAGAGATTATAATTAAAAATTTACCCAACGTGGAAAAGGAAATTGTCAATCAAGTCCAAGAGGCACTAAGAATCCCATACAGGACAAACCCAAGGAGAAACATGCCAATACACATACTAATCACACTAACAAAAACTAAACACAAAGTAAGAATATTAAAAGCAGCAAGGGAGAAGCAACAAACACAAAGAAGAATATTAAAAGCAGCAAGAGAGAAGCAACAAGTAACATAAAGGGAAGCCACATATTGTTAATAGCTGATCTTTCAGCAGAAACTCTGCAGGCCAGAAGGAAATGACAGAATATATTGAAAGTACTGAAGGGAAAAATCTACAACCACAATTACTGTACTCAGCAAGGATCTCATTCAAAATTGATGGAGAAATAAAAAGCTTTCAGACAAGCAAAAGTTAAGAGAATTCACCAAACCAGCTCTATGACAAATGTTAAAGGGACTTATATAGTCAAGAAATACAAAAGAAGGGAAAAGATCTACAAAATCAGCCCCCCAAAATCAAGAAAATGGCAATAGGAACATATATATCAATGATTACTTTAAATGTAAATGGATTAAATGCTCCAACCAAGAGACACAGACTGGTTGAATGGATACAAAAACCAGACCCATATATACACTGCCTACAAGAAACCCACTTCAGAACTAAAGACACATATAGACTGAAGTGAGAAGATGGAAAAATATATTCCATGCAAATTGTAAGCAAAAAAAAAACAAACAAACAAAAAAAAAAACCGCTGGAGTAGCAATCCTCATATCAGACAAAGTGAAAGAAAGAAAGTGAAGTCACTCAGTCGTGTCCAAGTCTTTGTGACCCCGTGGACTGTAGCCCACCAGGCTCCTCCGTCCATGGGATTCTCCAGGCAAGAATACTGGAGTGGGTTGCCATTTCTTTCTCCAGGGGATCTTCCAAACCCAGGGATCGAACCCAGATCTCCTGCACTGCAGGCAGACACTTTAACCTCTGAACTACCAGGGAAGCCCAATAGCAAATGAGCAATCCTCATATCAGACAAAGTAGACCTTAAAGAATATTGCAAAAGATAAGGAAGGACGGTACATAATGATCAAGGATTCAATCTAAGAGGATGAAATAACAATTGTAAATATCTATGCACCTAACATAGGAGCACCTCAATCAAAAGACAAACATTAATGGACATAAAATGAGAAACTGACAGTAACACAATAATAGTCAGAGATTTTAACAAAAATTCCACTCACACCAATGAACAGATCATCAAAACATAAAAATAATAATGAAACATAAGTCCTAAAGGATGCATTAGATGAGATGGATCTCAATAATGTCAACAGGACATTCCATCCAAATGCATAAGAATACACCTTATCAAGTGTACATGGAACATTCTCCAGGATAGATTACATCTTGGGTCACAAATCAAACCTTAGTAAATTTAAGAAAATTGAAATTGTATCAAGCATCTTCTCTGACCACAATTCTATGAAACTAGATATCAATTAAAAGAAAGAAAAAGGTTAGAAATGGAAGCACATGGAGATTTAACAACACGTTTCTAACTAACCAACAGGTTACTGAAGAAATCAAAAATGAAATGAAAAAATTTCTAGAAACAAATGACAATGAAAACAAGAGAACTCAAAACCTATGGATTGCAGCAAAAGCAGTCCTAAGAAGGAATTTTAGAGCAATGTAATCCTACCTCAGAAAAACATGGAAAAGACAACCTAACTTTATACCTAAAACAGCTGGATGAAGAACAACAACAAATAATAATAATAATAAGTAGAAGGAAAGAAATCATAAAGGTCTGAGTGGATATGAAAAGAAATGAAAGAAACAATAGTAAAGATTAGTACAACAAAAAGCTGGTTCTTTGAGAAAATAAGCAAAACTGACAAACTTTAAGCCAGATTTATCAAGAAAAAAGAGAGAAGAATCAAATCAACAAAATTAGAAATGAAAAAGGAGAGGTTACAAAAGACAATGCAGAAATACAAATAATTATGAGACTATTATGAACAACTATATGGCAATAAAATAGATAACCTGGAAGAAATGGACAGATTCTTAGAAATGTTCAATCTTCTAAAACTAAAGGAAGAAATAGAAATTATCAACAACCCAACTACAAGCATTGAAACTGGAGCTGTGATTTAAAAAAAAAAACTTTCCAAAAAACAAAAGCAGAGGACCATATGGCTACACAAGAGTATTCTATCAAACATTTAGAGAAGAGCTAATGCCTATCCTTCTAAACCTCTTTCAAAAAATTGCAGAGGAAGGAACACTTCCAAACTCATTCTATGTGGCCTCCATCACCCTGATGCCAAAATCAGAAAAACACAACACAAAAAAGTAAAACTACAGACCAATATCACTTATGAACATATATGCAAAAATCCTCAACAAAATTTTTGCAAACAAAATTCAGCAACACAATAAAAAGCACATACACCATGATTAGTCAATCAGTAAGTTCACTCAATCATGTCTGACTCTTTGCAACCCCATGGACTGCAGCACACCAGGCCTTCCTGTTCATCACCAACTCCCAGAGTTTACTCAAACACATGTCTATTGCATCAGCGATGACATCCAACCATTTCATCCTATCTCGTCCCCTTCTCCTCCTGCCTTCAATCTTTCCGAGCACCAGGGTCTTTTCAAATGAATCAGCTCTATGCATCTGGTGGCCAAAGTATTGTAGTTTCAGCTTCAACATCAGTATCTCCAATGAACTCCCAGGACTCATTTCCTTTGAGAATGGACTGGTTTTACTTCTTCTTGAAAGAGACACGTGTACCCCAATGTTCATCGCAGCACTGTTTATAATAGCCAGGACATGGAAACAACCTAGATGTCTATCAGCAGATGAATGGATAAGAAAGCTATGGTACATATACACAATGGAGTATTACTCAGCCATTAAAAAGAATATATTTGAATCAGTTCTAATGAGCTGGATGAAACTGGAGCCGATTATACAGAGTGAAGTAAGCCAGAAAGAAAAACACCAATACAGTATACTAACGCATATACATGGAATTTAGAAATATGGTAATGATAACCCTGTATGCGAGACAGCAAAAGAGACACAGATGTATAGAATGGACTTTTGGACTCTGTGGGAGAGGGAGAGGGTGGGATGATTTGGGAGAATGGCATGAAACAGGTATACTATCATGTAGGAAATCAATCGCCAGTCTATGTTCGATACAGGATACAGGATGCTTGGGGCTGGTGCATGGGGATGATCCAGAGAGATGATACGGGGTGGGAGGTGGGAGGGAGATTCAGGATTGGGAACTCATGTACACCCATGGCGGATTCATGTCAATGTATGGCAAAACCAATACAGTATTGTAAAGCAAAATAAAGTAAAAATAAAAATTTAAATTAAAAAAAAAAATGAATGGACTGGTTGGATATCCTTGCAGTTCAAGGGACTCTCAAGAGTCTTCTCCAACACCACAGTTCAAAAGCATCAATTCTTCGGTGCTCAACTTCTTTTATGCTCCAACTCTCACATCCATACCTGACTACTGGAAAAACCATAGTTTTGACTAGATGGACCTTTGTTGGCAAAGTAATGTCTCTGCTCTTTAATATGCTATCTAGGTTGGTCATAACTTTTCTTCCAAGGAGTAACCGTCTTTTAATTTCATGGCTGCAGTCACCATCTGCAGTGATTTTAGAGCCCGCCAAAATAAAACCTGTCACTGTTTCCACTGTTTCCCCATCTATTTGCCAGGAAGTGATTGGACCAGATGCCATGATCTTAGTTTTCTGAATTTTGAGTTTTAAGCCAACTTTTTCACTCTCCTCCTTCACTTTCATCAGGAGTCTTTTTGTGGCTTATTCACTTTCTGCCATAAAGGTGGTGTCATCTGCATATCTGAGGTGATAGATATTTCTCCCACCATCTTAACTCCAGCTTGTACTTCATACAGCCCAGCGTTTCTCATGATGTACTCTGACTGTAAGTTAAATAAGCAGGGTGACAATACACAGCCTTGTTGTATTTCTTTCCTGATTTGTAACCAGTCTGTTGTTCTGTGTCCAGTTAAATTGGTTACTGACATGCATACAGATTTCTAGGAGACAGGTCAGGTAGTCCGGTATTCTCAGCTTTTTAATAATTATCCACAGTTTATTGTGATACACACAGTCAAAGGTTTGGCATGGTCAATAAAGCAGAAATAGATATTTTTCTGGAACTCTCTTGCTTTTTCCATGATCCAGTGGATGTTGGCAATTTGATCTCTGGTTCCTCTGCCTTTTCTAAATCCAGCTTGAACATCTGGAACTTCATGGTTCACATACTATTGAAGCCTGACTTGGGGAATTTTGAGCATTTTCCTACTAGTATGTGAGATGAGTGCAATTGTGTGGTAGTTTGAGCATTCTTTGCCATTGCCTTTCTTTGGGATTGGAATGAAAACTGACCTTTTCCAGTCCTGTGGCCTCTGCTGAGTTTTCCAAATTTGCTACTATATTAGTGCAGCACTTTCACAGCATCATCTTTTAGGATTTGAAATAGCTCAACTGGAATTCCATCACCTCCACTAGCTTTGTTCATAGTGACACTTTCTAAGGCGCACTTGATTTCACATTCCAGAATGTCTGGTTCTAGGTGAGTGATCACACCATCATGATTATCTGGGTCATGAAGATCTTTTTTGTATAGTTCTTCTGTGTATTCTTGCCACCTCTTCTTAATATATTCTGCTTCTGTTAGGTCCATACCATTTATGTCCTCTATTGAACCAATCTTTGCATGAAATGTTCCCTTGGTATCACTAATTTTCTAGAGGAGATTTCTAGTCTTTCCCATTCTATTCTTTCCCCTGATCACTGAGCACTGAGGAAGGCTTTCTTATCTCTCCTCGCTATTCTTTGGAAGCCTGCGTTCAAATGGGTATCAGTTCCGTTCAGTTCAGTTCAGTCACTCAGTTGTGTCTGACTCTTTGCGACTCCATGAATCGCAGCACGCCAGGCCTCCCTGTCCATCACCAACTCACAGAGTTCACCCAGACTCGCGTCCATCGAGTCCGTGATGCCATCCAGCCATCTCATCCTCAGTTGTCCCCTTCTTCTTCTGCCTCCAATCCCTCCCAGCATCAAAGTCTTTTCCAATGTGTCAACTCTTCGCATGAGGTGGCCAAAGTACTGGAGTTTCAGCTTTAGCAACATTCCTTCCAAAGAAATCCCAGAGTTGATCTCCAGAATGGACTGGTTGGATCTCCTTGCAGTCCAAGGGACCCTCAAGAGTCTCCTCCAACACCACAGTTCAAATGCATCAATTCTTCTGCACTCAGCCTTCTTCTCAGTCCAAATCTCACATCCATACATGACTACTGGAAAAAACATAGCCTTGACTAGACAGACCTTAGTCGGCAAAGTAATGTCTCTGCTTTTGAATATGCTATCTAGGTTGGTCATAACTTTTCTTCCAAGGAGTAAGCGTCTTTTAATTTCATGGCTTCAATTACCATCTGCAGGGATTTTGGAGCCCAAAAAAATTAAGTCTGACCCTGTTTCCACTGTTTCTCCATCTATTTCCCATGAAGTGATGGGACCAGATTCCATGATCTTCATTTTCTGAATGTTGAGCTTTAAGCCAACTTTTTCACTCTCCTCTTTTACTTTCATCAAGAGGCTTTTTAGTTCCTCTTCACTTTCTGCCATAAAGGTGGTGTCATGTGCATATCTGAGGTGATTGATATTTCTCCTGGAAATCTTGATTCCAGCTTGTATTTCTTCCAGTCCAGCGTTTCTCATGATGTACTCTGCATATAAGTTAAAGAAGCAGGGTGACAATATACAGCCTTGACGTACTCCTTTTCCTATTTGGAACCAGTCTGTTGTTCCATGTCCAGTTCTAACTGTTGCTTCCTGACCTGCATACAGGTTTCTCAAGAGGCAGGTCAGGTGGTCTGGTATTCCCTCTGTCAGAATTTTCCACAGTTTATTGTGATCCACACAGTCAAAGGCTTTGGCATAGTCAATAAAACAGAAATAGATGTTTTTATGGAACTCTCTTCTTTTTTCCATGATCCAGTGGATGTGGCCATTTTGATCTCTGGTTCCTCTGCCTTTTCTAAAACCAGCTTGAAGTTCTGGAAGTTCACAGTTTACATATTGCTGAAGCCTTGCTTGGAGAATTTTGAGCATTACTTTACTAGTGTGTGAGATGAGCGCAATTGTTTGGTAGTTTGAGCATTCTTTGGCATTGCCTTTCTTTGGGATTGGAATGAAAACTGACCTTTTCCAGTCCTGTGGCCACTGCTGTTTTCCAAATTTGCTGGCATATTGAGTGCAGTACTTTCAAAGCATCATCTTTCAGGATTTGAAAAAGCTCTACTGGAATTCCATCACCTCCACTAGCTTTGTTCGTAGTGATGCTTTCTAAGGCCCACTTGACTTCACATTCCAAGATGTCTGGTTCTAGATGAGTGATCACACCATCGTGATTATCCGGGTCATGAAGATCTTTCTTGTACAGTTCTTCTGTGTATTCTTGCCATCCCAAATGGGTATATCTCCCCTTTTCTCCTTGGCTTTTCACTTCTCTTCTTTACACAGTGATTTGTAAGGGCTCCTCAGACAGCCATTTTGCTTTTTTGCATTTCTTTTTCTTGTGGATGGTTTTGGTCCCTGCCTCCTTTACAATGTCACAAGCATCAGTCCATAGTTCTTCAGGTACCCTGTCGATCAGATCTAATCCCTTGAGTCTATTTCTCACTTTCACTGTATAATCATAAGGGATTTGATTTAGGTCATGCCTGAATGGTCTAGTGGTTTTCCCTACTTTCTTCAATTTAAATCTGAATTTGACACTAAGGAGTTCATGGTCTGAGCCACTGGCAGCTCCTGGTCTTGTTTTTGCTGACTGCATAGAGCTTCTCTATCTTTGGCTACGAAGAATATCATCAATCTGATTTTGGTACTGACCTTCTAGTGATGTTCATGTGTAGAGTCTTCTTTTGTTCTGTTGGAAGATAGTGTTTGCTATAACCAGTGCTTTCTCTTGGGAAAACTCTATTACCTTTGCCCTGCTACATTCTGTACCCCAAGGCCAAATTTGCCTGTTACTCCAGGTATCTCTTGACTCCCTATAATGAAAAGGACATCTTTTTGGTGTGTTAGTTCTAGAAGGTCTTGTAGGTCTTCATAGAACCGTTCAACTTCAGCTTCTTCAGCATTACTGCTGTGGTCCTTTGGGTTGCAAAGAGTCCGACACTACTGAGTGACAGAACTGAACTGAACTGATATTATACACAGTTAATAGTGTATATAAGTCAATCCCAATCTCCCAAGTCATCCCAGCCCACCCCCCTTTGTGTCCACGTAGTTATTCTCCACATCTGTGTCTCTATTTCTGTTTTCAAATAAGTTCTATACAATTTTTCTAGAGTCCACCCACTGTTGAAATATATTTTTTTGGTTTTTTCTGTTTCACTTACTTCACTCTGTATGAAAGAGTCTAGGTCTACCTATGTCTCTCATAATGACACAATTTCATTCCTTTTTATGACTGAGTAATGTTCTATTTTATCCATGTGCCACATCTTTATCCATTCTTCCATTGATGAACATTCAAGTTGCTTCCATGCCTTGGCTGTGCAATCAACATTGGGGTACGTGTGTCTTTTTGAAATATGGTTTTCTCTAGG
The DNA here is from genome assembly GCA_006410935.1 of Redunca redunca. Taxonomy (NCBI): domain Eukaryota; kingdom Metazoa; phylum Chordata; class Mammalia; order Artiodactyla; family Bovidae; genus Redunca; species Redunca redunca. The sequence continues at coordinate 25,284 of SJYQ01011900.1, forward strand.
TATTTGTACAGCAGTGGGATTGATGGGTCATATATTAATTCTATTTTTAGTTTTTTAAGGAAATGCCATACTGTTTTCCATAGAGGCTCTATCAATTTACATTCCCACCAAGAGTGCAAGAAGATTCCATTTTCTCCGTAACCTTTTCAGTGCTTGGTTTGTGTGTGCATGCATGTGTGTGTGTGTGTGTGTGTGTGTGTGTGTGTAATTTATGATAGCCATTCTGACTGGGTTTAATAATACTTCATTGTAGTTTGTTTTGCATTTCCCTAANCTTACAATAAAGTAGAATTTTTAAAAAATGACAGAAATCTGAGAGCAAGGCATTTTAGAAATACTATTTAAATCAGGAATTAGTAAAGTTGGCCAAAAAAACAAAAAGCCAGATACTTCTTTTTTTCAATATCATAGCGTCAACTTGACATCTTTAAATTTAGACTGCCTATGGACATAGGTAAAAGTATAGGAAAGGGAGGAGAAAGAACATTTCAAAAAATAAGTTTAATGTTAGAGCAACTGAATTTGAATATAGAATTGACCAATCACTTACTCAAAAACAGATAAAATTCTGAGCTAGAAGTGACTCATTTGCAACAGCATTTCCAAAGCTCGAATAGATGGTATGAGGAAGAATAACTTGCTAACAATAGTTAAAGAACATTAATCAGTGTAGCAGTGTGAAATTTACACTATTCCCTATTGCCAGTGACAAATGCATATTGAAGCTATAAAGCTGTCAGAAAAATATGAAGTTTGTCTAGTAATTTAGTCTATGATAATGCTATCAGACACCCAAATGTTGTTGTTCAGTGCCTAAGGTTTATCCAACTCTGCAGTCCTATGGACTGCAGCACTCCAGGATAACAGGTCCTTCACTATCTCCTGGTGTTTGCTCAGATTTATGTTCATTGAGTCAATGATGCTATCACACCATTTCATCCTCTGTTGCCCTTTTCTCCTCCTGCCTTCAATCTTTCCCAGCATCAGAGTCTTTTCCAAAGAGTTGGCTCTTAATATCAGGTGACCAAAGCACTGGAGCTTCAGCACCAGTCGTTCCAATGAATATTCAGGGTTGATTTCCTTTAGGAATGACTGACTTGATTTCCTTTCAGTCCAAGGATGCCCAATAGTTTAGTTCTGTGTATTTGTGCCATCTCTTCTTACTCTCCTCTGTTTCTGTTAGATCCTTACCATTTCTGTCCTTTATTATGCCTATCCTTGCATGAAATGTTCCTTTGATAGCTCCAATTTTTCCTGGAAGAAATCTATGTCTTTTCCATTCTATTGTTTTCTTCTATTTCTTTACATTATTCACTTAAGAAGGCTCTCTTATCTCTCTTTGCTATTCTCTGTAATTCTGCATTTAGTTGGATATATCAGGCTTCCCTGATGGCTCACATGGTAAAGTGTCTGCCTGCAATGTGGAAGACCAGGTTCAATCTCTGGGTCAGGAAAATCCCCTGGAGAAGGAAATGGGAACCCACTCCAGTACTCTTGCCTGGACTGAGGAGCCTGGTAGACTACAGTCCATGGGGTCGCAAAGAGATGGACACAACTGAGCGACTTCACTTCTTCACTTCTTCCCTTTCCGTCTTGCCTTTCACTTCCCTTCTTTCTCAGCTATTTGTAAGGCCTTCTCAGATAATCCCTTTGCCTCCTTGCATTTGTTTTATTTTTTTTTTTTTTTTAGGGAAGGGATAGTTTTGACAACTGCCTCCTGTACAATGTTACAGGCCTCTGTCCATAGCTCTTCAGGTATCATGTCTATCAGATCTAATCCCTTGAATATCTTCATCATTTCCACTGTATAATATAAGAGATTTGATTTAGATCATACTGAGTGGCCTAGTGTTTTCCCTACTTTCTTCAATTTAAGCTTGAATTTTGCAGTAAGGAGCACATGATCTGAGGCACAGTCAACTCCAGATCTTGTTTTTTCTGACTGTATAGACCTTCTTCATCTTCAACTGTAAAGAATATGATTAATCTGAATTCAGTATTGACTATTTGTTATGTCTGCATGTAGGGTCATCTTTTGTGTTGCTGAAAGAGGGTGTTTGTTATGACCAGTGTGTTCTCTTGACAAAACTCTGTTAGCCTTTGCCCTGCTTCATTTTGTACTCCAAGGCCAAACTTGCCTGTTAATTCAGGTATCTCTTGACTTCCTTCTTTTGTATTCCTATGTCCTAAGATAAAATGGTCTTTTTTTTTTTTTTTTTTGTGTTTGTTCTAAAAGATACTGTAGTTCTTCACAGAACTGGTCAAGTTCAGCTTCTTTGACACTAGTGGCTAGGGCATAGACTTGTATTACTGAGATGTTGAATTATTTGCCTTGGAAATGGACAGAGATCACTCTGTCACTTTTGAGATTACACCCAAGTGCTGTGTTTTGGACTCTCTTGTTGACTTCAATAGTTGTTCAATAGGGTGTTGCTGAACCATGAAAGATGCTGGAATTCTTGGCCTCTAGAAAAGAGGAATTCTATCTGGGGCCAGCAATGAAGCATGATCACTCAGAGCTTTTGTGTAATAAAGTTTTATTAATGTATAAAAGAGATATAGACAGCTTCTGACATAGACATCAGAAGGGGGCAGAAAGAGTGCCCCCCTGCTAGTCTTTAGCCAGATGTTATATAGCTACTGTCAGGCTGCTAACTAAAGAAAGGAGATGTCTCAAAATTCAGAGCTGGCACCAGGCCTCTCACCCACAACATGCATTTTGAACTAACACTGGCACAAGGTGAGTTGTCCTGGGCCATTAAATGACTGACATGAATCTTGAAGAAAGGCAGGTTTCCAAGCAAAGGCATAGTCTCATTAACATAGCTTAAGAGAACATTTGCATGAGTATAACACTGGTTTGTCAAGTCTGTTCTGAGTCCCAAGTGAACCAACTTGAAGAAAGACAGAGTCTATGGTAAATACATAGTTCATTAACATAGCTTAAGAAAAACATTTCTATTTAAAACAACACATTGGTTAGCTCAAGGTTTGAGAAGAGCTATGTTCAGATGGAACCAGGTGTCATCATGGCAACACAGAATTTTAAAAGAAACCTCCTCTTAAATCTGTATAGAGAAGGGGAAAAAAACTGACACTTGTAGCTTGTTTCCTCCTACCACTTAGTGAAGGTGAAGTTGCTCAGTCATGTCTGACTCTTTGCAATCCCATGAACTGTAGCCCACCAGGCTCCTCCGTCCATGGAATTCTCCAGGCAAGAATACTGGAGTGGGTTGCCATTTCCTTCTCCAGGGGATCTTCCCAACCCAGGGATGGAACCCAGGTCTCCCGCATTGCAGACAGACACTTTAACCTCTGAGCCAGCCTGCAAATGCCTACCACTTAAGAGAGAGATAACAAATGTCTGACACTTGCAGCCTATTTCCTCTGTTTGGAGACCCCTAGCCTTCCTGCCTGCTACCCTCTCTCTATGAGGGTTACTTCCTTTTTTTTTTTCTTTTCTTTTTTTAAGGGATTATTACCCACAGTAATGAAATGGGAATCTGAGTTCTTGTTTGCAGAGCCAAAGCTGAACTTCATGAACACACAAACACTCTCGGTAGCGAGTGAATAGGATTTATTAAAGAGAAGAAAAGTACAAAGCTCTCAGTATAGACACTGAGCAGAGAAGGCAATGGCAACCCACTCCATTACTCTTGCCTGGAAAATCCCATGGATGGAGGAGCCTGGTAGGCTGCAGTCCATGAGGTCGCTAAGAGTCAGACACGACTGAGCAACTTCACTTTCACTTTTCACTTTCATGCATTGGAGAAGGAAATGGCAACTCCCTCCAATGTTCTTACCTGGAGAATCCCGGGGATTGGAGACCCTGGTAGGCTGCCGTCTATGGGGGGTTGCACAGAGTCAGACACGACTGAAACGACTTAGCAGCAGCAGCAGCATAGACACTGAAAGGGGTTAAAGAGTTCCCCCAAAGGTGGGACTTATAGCAGTTTTTATATCCTTAATCTGTACATTTTGGTGACTCCTGTCCTTGAAATACATCATTTTTAACCAATCGGTTTAAAGGTCAAGATGTTTAACTTAACATCTTTATGGCTTCTCTTGATTCTTGGATTAAGTGACCATCCTTTTTACACACCCTGGCCTTTTTTCAATGGACTAGATGTATGGGTTTAAGATTAATGATCACCAATTGTTTCTCCCTCAGGCATATAGGACAGAAGTTAATTACTGCACTTCCCTGGATCTGAGTGTGATAATTTATCAGACTAGGAACACATTCCAGGAATTCAAGACAAAGGGTAAAGTTTTAGTTTAATGAAACAGAAGTTTACTGAAAACAAGACTGAAGTCTCAGAGTCCTACACTGACTACGTAGCAATTTCTACCTCAGTAGTAAATATAGTGGTCATCTGAATTAAATTTGCCCATTCCCATCCTTTTTAGTTCATTGATCCTTAAAGATGCCAATGTTCACTCTTGCCATCTCTTGCTTGACTACATCCAATTTACTTTGATTCATGGAACTGACATTCCAAGTTCCTATGCTATAATGTTCTTTAAAGCATCAGACTTTACTTTCACCATTGGACACATCCACAACTGAACATCATTTCTGCTTTGACTCAGCCTCTTCATTCTTTCTGGATCTATTAGTAATTACCCTTCACTCTTCCCCAATAGTGTATTGGACACCTTCTTACCTGGGAGACTCATCTTTTGGTATCATACTTTTTGCCATTTCATACTGTTCATTGGGTTCTTGAGGCAAGAATACCTGAATGGTTTGCTTTTCCTTCCCCCAGTGGACCACGTTTAGTCAGAATTCTCCCTTATGGCCTGTCCATCTTGGGTGACCCTGCATGGCATGTCTCATAGCTTCATTGAGTTAAATAAGCCCGTTCACCATGACAAGATTATTATCCATGAAGGAGAAACATCCAGATACATTAAGTAAATATGTAAATTGAGGATGGATGATTTGAAATTGGACATATCTTCAATTATGAACTATTTATGGTCATAGCAAATATTTGACTATTTAGACTGAGATATTCTGAGAGCTGATTGAGTGATTTGTTTTTAATGAAAATATGTTAAAGAGTATAGTTAATATAATCAAAGGACAACATCATCCAGTCTCAATATAAATAAACTGAGAAGTATGTTAAAATATCTTACATAAAATCATTTTAATATATTGGAAATTAAATTTAGAGTATTGTCTATAAAGTTCTCTTGAGTANAAATCTCTTGATAACATTTTTCATTTGAATAAGAACATAATGATTTATTTTCATGAAATGTTAGAGAATAAATTAAGGAAAATCAGACTTAAATGAGTGACTTTAGGAGGGAACACAGAACATTGTGATGAATTGCTAAATGCTTAGTAGTTATAGAAATTATTGGATATCAGATCCAAGTTTCAGTACAAAGCTAGAAGTATCACAAGGAAAAAATCAGTTACTGAAAGATTTATTGTTTATCAAGAAGAGCATATAAAATTTGTCATTCAGTTGTTGAAAAGACCCTGATGTTGGGAAAGACTGAAGGTGGAAGAAGAAGGGGACGACAGTGGATGAGATGGTTGGATGGCATCACCGACCCAGTGGACATGAGTTTGGGGAAACTCCAGGAGTTGGCGATGGACAGAGAAGCCTGGCATACAGCAGTCCATGGGGTCACAAAAAGTCGGACACAACTGAGTGACTGAACTGAACTGATCAACAGAATATTGTTGCTTTCATATGATGCCAGTCCTGCTTTCTTCCCCAATCTGAGCTCAAATTCACATCTGTCCATTCTATCACATCAACACTTCTCCTGGAGATGTGTGTGTTAGGATTTGAAAGATTGGGTTGATTTCAGATTATTTGACACAATATAAAGTGAACAGAAGAAACTATGACAACACAAAAGGTGAGAGGCAATTATCCTGGTCAAATCTGTTCTACTTGTGGCATTGATGTATGCTACATTTTTTACCAAACAACGAGAAGCATTTAAATTAACCTGTTGAATAAGATAACAAAACATTCTAAAGATGAATGTGAATACTGAGGAAAAACAAAAATCTTTATTTTTTTGAGAACTTTAAATACTGCCACAGTGATGTTTTGAACTGAATTTTAGAAAGATGGGAAATTAATTTAGCTATCAAACATTTCATATATGTTGACTGAATAGATTTAAACCAAAATTAATAGCAATGTATTATGAAAAATAGCATAAAATATTGTTAATATATTATTACTGAGGTGTTGTATTAGAAGCAAAGGAATGTGTCCAGTATCATCATTCTCCATTATTCAGTCACAAGCAGCTAAGGATACAATAAATATTTTGAATGAAACAGATTATCCACAAAGGTAGAAACTACAGATCTTTACAATTGTGGTGTTTCCTTAGTTCTGGTTCTTGTGTCCATAACAGAATGAGTACACAATGATAACCCTACAAATACATCAATGAGTGAATTTTTCTAACTCATTGGATTGGGACATGAAAAACACAATATGAAAAATAGATGATTTAGTGGTGTAACCCATAGGCAAATGCAAGTTTCTTTATTTTCTTCAGAAAATGTTAAAACTTTTTTTTTAACCAGATTACTCACTCATTATCTTATCCCTTATTTCTCGTTCACAAATATGTCTTATTTTCTCACCATTCACTTATTTCTGACTATATTAGACTTCATTTTATTTACAAACTTCTCAAATAAAAAATTTATGATCAGCAATAAACATCTGGAGTGGAGAACCTCCTGGTTTTTCTCGAGTTGCGGCAGGTTCCTCTCGAGTTACGACGGGGACCTCAGTAAATTCAAGTAAATTATTTAGAAAACTATCACTTATTACTCTCATCTCAAATCATTTCCTTCCCTATACTCTAGTTGTTCCTCTGATCTTTTTGTAGAAAATATATTCTCACTGAAATCCAATTACTATAATACAAATTATCATAGCAATATCTAATGAACTATAAAATGTGAATAAAAATAAAGCTAGTAATATCAATATCTATATAACCTCTACTTTTATATGCCATATAAATATATATAATGCAGAATTTTATGGACTCTATCTTTAAATTTTCTCAAAGTTTCCACATCTTCTACTCCGGCATAAGCCAGCATCACTTTTATTTTTTATTATTGTTCTCTATAACCTGGGCCAAGGTTGGCAAAATTTATTTGGGAAGGAGCAATGGTATTTTAGGCCTCACTAGTCAGGAGGGAAAATTGAGACCATTATATAGATACAGAAAATGCTTGTGATGTGCAGTAGTTATGTTTCATACAGTTTCAACAAATGCTAAATTAGTGAATACTGACACATTGCTCCCAAAGGAAATAAGAGTTTAGGTGCCTATAAGCCTCTGATCACAACATTTTTATCAATCATTCACCACTTAAATCTGTTTCTTGTGTTTTTTTAAAGCTAACTTATTTATTGTATATAATTGATATATTAGCATTAAATACAAAGCCAACAGCATAGAGAAGGGTATAGCAACCCATTTCAGTATTCTTGCCTGGAGACTCTCATGGACAGAGGGTCCTGGTGGTATATAGTCCATAGGGTTGCAAAGAGTTTGACATGACCGAAGCGACTTAGCAGGAATGCACTCAGAGCCAACAACACTATAATTCATGCCTGAATATACTTTATCTAAAATACATTATGCGCATCACAGACTTCTTGCACTTTGGAACACTAAACAGAACATTAGCACTACTTCTAGGACAGTTTTACATAGTGAAATCACCAAAAAATGCACAAAAATGCAGCACTAAATAGACATAGAAAAAATTGCTTGTTTAAAAAATGAGAGCTAAAACAAGAATGCAGAATACAGCCGCACTTAACCTTAGCTAGGAGAATGCTAATCTTCCACTCAGTCCTCTGCTGCTCTGTACATGTGCACATCTGCTAATGATTGTTAAAGTGCTTCCAGTATTGATTTGGGCATTACAAATACATTTTAGTGAGGGGGAAAATTTGCAAGTACAGAATCAATGAAAAATAAGAATTTACTTATATGACAGTCATTTAAAAGTACAAAAATGATTCTTAGTTCATGGCTTTGTTAAAAACAGGGCTGGATTTAGTTGGGTATCTGTATTTTGCTGACATTTAATTCAGACTACTTATGGGATATACCTCTTCCCAGATTCTGTAGTCAGATAAGTAAATACCTTTCCCCAACACAAAGCAGTTAATGCCATTTTTTTAAATTGATCTGAAGGGTACCCATTATTTATATAGTAATGTCCAAACTGCTTTCTGTGTTCCACAAATCCACTACGAGTTCTCAGGCTTGTGCTCTCCCTTTGCTAATACTTTCTAGTCATACTTTCTTGATGCTATTAAAATAGATCAAACTTGCATGTAGTCCAAGGTCTTTGTACACACACTTTCTCCAGCATGAAACACTTATGCTTCAGATCTCTGTTTAAAAAAAAATTTTTTTAAAGTTCTTTATGACATGCTGATGTCTGTTCACTGTCCTCTATGCAGAAAAATCTGCCTTCTAATATGGCTACTGAATTTCTTTTGTTTTTATGCTGTATTAGTTATTTAGCATTTTGACTACTACCTGACACTGCATTACATGTTCACTTATTTATTTGTTTTAATTTATTGTTTCCCTACAAAGGCAGAAATCTCTTGGTGTTTGACATGTGTATAGACTCCATTTTGGCATTTAGTCAACCCTTAATAATATTTGTTCAATAAATATATGTTGAAAGATTGCACGTGTT